>VWZW01002472.1:312797-341638 GCA_013397115.1 Edolisoma coerulescens | reverse complement strand
GCCCTCCCAGCGAGCAGCCGGGATCTCATTGCAGCTCTGAGAGAGCGGGAAGGGAGGCCTGAGCCACGGCCAGCTACAGACCGACTGTGAGTCAGCGGCACGGCACGGCCCGGCCCAGCCACAACGGCCCGGCCCGCGGGCCCGCGCCCGGCCGGTGCTCCGGGGTGCCAGCGCTGCCGGGGTGCCGTCGGTCCTGCAGTGCCAGTGCTCCCGGGGTGCCAGTGCTCCTGCAGTGCCAGTGCTCCTGGAGTCCCAGTGCTCCCGGGGTGCCAGTGCTCCTGCAGTACCAGTGCTCCTGCAGTGCCAGTGCTCCCAGGGTGCCATTGGTCCTGGCAGTGCCAGTGCTGTGGGCAGTGCCAGTGTCCCCAGAGTGCCAGCGCTCCCGGCTGTGCCAGCACGCCTGGAATGCCAATGCTCCAGGCAGTGCCAGTGCTGTGGGCAGTGCCAGTGCTCCCAGCAGTGTCTGCACCCACTCTCACAGGTGCCCTCACTGCTCCAGCACCCCTTGCCAAGCTCTGGCACTGTTCTTGCAGCTCCTCTGTCCTGTGCCAGGGGGATACTGGGCACATCCCGCCTGGCAGAGGTCGCTGCCCACATCGACCACGTGCATCACTGGCTTTAAGCTGAAATTCAGAGAGTAGGTTTAGGTTAGGTATTGGGGGGGGAATTCTGCCCTGTGAGGGTGGTGAGGCCCTGGCACAGGTTGCCCAGAGGAGCTGTGGCTGTCCCATCCCTCGAAGTGTCCAAGGCCAGGTTGGACAGGGGCTGGAGCAACCTGGGATAATGGAAGGTGTCCCTGCCCATGGCAAGGGGTAGGGAGGAGATGGGCTTTGAGATGGGCTTTAAGGTCCCTTCCAACCCAAACCATTCTGTCATTCTATGGTTCTAAATCCATGCAGAAATGTAAACTGCCATCTGTTCCCCTCTCAAACCCCAAAAGCCTAAGCTCTCACCTGTACGAGGGGCCCTTTCTCTCCCCTGGTTCATCCCCCCAGCTGCAATTCACCCCTTCTCCCCAGCTGAGCAGAAGAAGCTGTGAGGACATGTGGCCCTTCAAGGGTCCCTCAGCCTCAGAGCCAGCACCTCATCACAGAATAGATGGAATTTTTTTTACTTGAGAACTTGATAAAAGATCTATTTGCCCTGTCAGGCACTGAGGGCAGCATGTCTGCAAAGAAAGGTTCAGCTGGGGTGGCACTTCATGTTTCTGATTCTTGTTTTAATTGATGAAATCAGGCTCAGGGAAGAAATGTGCTCTCACCTGCATCAGGTGCCTGGCCGAGGGAGCTCTGCCACGCTGCCCAGACTGCATTAGTGCAGAGGGTACCTTGTCCTCTGGCACTGCCCTGTGCCCATGCTGGGAATAGATGGATGCTCTTTCATGGCAGCCTCTCCTGAAAGCTTTACTTTTACAATAATTCATTTTAAAGATAAGCCAGATAAATGAAACAATAAACCTCTTGAAAAATTAAAGGGAAAGGGTAATTTAACACAGAGTTAATAAAGGTAGTAAATAATCTGCTGAGTAGCTGGAGGACAGACATGGCTGGAGCTTTCACTTGAAGTTTTCACATCCTTCTTTCCTCACCCACCTTCTGTGAGCATCTCCCCCATCTTTTTCCCCTCATCCTTTCACATCTAAGGTGCCCAAGCAGTTCCCATTTTTCTGTGTACAGCAATCATCTCACTCAGCCCCAAAATACATGTGTGAGGGTGGGAGGAGCGTGGCAGCACACACCACCTAACATTGCACAACAGCTCAGGCCTGGAAGCGAAGGATAAACTGGGGGTTGGCTTGAAAATAAGCTGGGTTGTGTGGGATGAGCCAGCCAAGCTGGAATTCAGACATAAGCTCCTCAGCTCTGGGTCTGTGAGCGAGCTGGCCCTGTGGGTTTGACTGCACTTTAGGAAGGCACAGTCCTGGCCTGGCAGCACCAGCCAACGCTGGACTGAGCAATGGGCTGGATCTTGGCTTGGCACCTCTGCCAGCAGCACCTTCTTGACATCTTCATATTTCCAGGAAACCTTGGAAGGGGGCCCAGCCTGCCAGACAGCTTTTTTGAAATTGGGAAACCAATCATAGTTTTAAAAAATGGCATTATTGCCTCTGTGCAGCACATTCCGTCCACACATGTGAGTCACTGCCGGCAGCCCAGAGCCCAGACAGGTCCGTGCTGCAGGGCTGGAACAGCCCCGTGGCTGGGGGAGAGGGGCTGAACTGAAAGGGGAGCACGATGGCAGCTGGGACCCCAGAGCCTGGCACCAGACTGTGTTGCTGATCTGTGACAGCACTGCACACACGGGGACCTCAGCTCCACCTGGCTCATCCTGGGGTGACACAGGGGCACAGGTGACACTGGGAAGACAAGCACCAGGAAAAGCTTATTGTACTGAAGCTGGTCAGGCCCTGGCACAGGGTGCCCAGAGAAGCTGTGGCTGCCCCATCCCTGAAAGTGTTTAAGGCCAGGTTGGATGGGGCTGGGAGCAACCTGGGATAATGGAAGGTTTCAGGGGGGTAGAAAGAGGTGCTGTTTAAGGTCCTTTCCAACCCAAACCCTTCTGTGGTTTTATGATTCTGTGGCTCTGTTTGGTGATGGGAATGGGCTGGCCTTCCCCAGAAGAGCTAGTCTGGGGACAGCCAGCATGGGCAAGCAGCCAGACCCCTGTGCACATCTCTGGGATGTCTGGCTCACAGCACTGGCTCACAGCTCTGTCACAGGGGTTTCATGTCCCAGCAGCCTGTACAGCCCCACAGATGTGCTGCCAACCACAGTGTGGGGAAGGGGTCTGTGATATCGAGCCTCGGAATGTGTCCCCATGTCCATGTGGTGCTGCAGGACACAGGGTTAGGAACAGGGAAGTCCCTGTGGCAGTGAGCCCCCAGACCCCCTCCATCAGCACTGCTCCTCGCTGCCATGGCAAGGCTTTCAAGCACACTGAGAGCCCTGCCCAGGACTAACAGCTCTGTGCTCAGCAGCACCAGCGATGCTCTGCTGATCCCCAAGGATTGTTCCTCCTGTTCCTCCACCACCATCAAAGCTCTTCAGCTAAGGATAGGCCCAGCTGAAGCTGTTCGCCTGCAGGGAGGGAAGGAGGCGCTGGCCATGAAAGCTTTAAGCTCATTAGCTGGTGCTGGAACAGTAATTAGGTTGATTTGTGCAGGAAGCACTATGGGAGCAGTCTTTCTTCCTCAGGCACCACCAAGAGAGCAGGGAGAGCTCCTATCACCCCTCTGGTGCAGAATAAAGGAAGAGTACTGAGGAAGTAAGAGCATGTTGAATACCAGTTCTGCCACGGAGATCTTCAGCAGGCTCCGGAGCCACTGCCACATGGAAAGGGACAGCAGAGCAGGAGAGAGTAAGGGGCTGGCTCTGGGTGGTGCCCAGGTCCATGCTGGGAGTGCAGGTGAGGAAGGAGGATGGTGCAGTGGTTGAACCAGCCTGGGTCAGGTTGAGCTGCGCCAGAGCTGCACTGACTGTCCTGCGTGGAGTTTCACTCAGGGCTTCTTACTCACAGCACCATCAGCACAGAAAAACCCAACAGTGTGCCACAAGAGAGCCCCACTGCTGGAACAGTGGGCACATGAGGGGGCTGCAGCATCACTGCCCTGGCTGAGGGTCCCAAAGGACCTTGATCCCCATTTTGCCCCTCCAGCCCTGCCCCACATGGCACCAGGCAGGCATGAGCTGGCATGGGGTGTCCTTCAGAGCAGGCAGCAACAGGGAATGGGGCACTCAGCACCTGCTTTCCAACAGGCATTAAATATTCTCTGAGCTTCCTCAAGTGGGACCACACCCCAAAACCTCTCCTCTGCAGTCCTCAAGCCTCCAAGGTAGGACCAGACCTCAAACCTCATTCTTCTCTCCAGGGAAGAACATATTATCATATAATCATAGAGTAACAGGATGGTTTGGGTTGGAAGGGACCTTTAAGATCGCCTAGTCCAACCCCCTGCCATGGGCAGGGACACCTTCCACTAGACCACGTTGCTCCAAGCCCCATCCAACCTGGCCTGGAACAGGGAAGTTTAACAGATTATCACAGGCAAAACCAGAGAGTGGCAATCTGGCACTGGTCTGTGCCTTTACTCCTAATCCCAAAAGTTCATGGGGTTCGAGACAGAGGAGTGTTTCCTGCCCACACCTCCAGCAAAACTTCTCTCCTGCTCATGCATAAGCTCCTGCCTGAGCTGTAGCTGGCACGGCAGAGGCACCACGTGGGAGCCTGTGGTGCAAGTGCCACGTCTTCCCCTGTGCCATCATCCCCACAGGATGCTCCTAGTACAGGCTGTTTTCCTCACGGCTCTAGGGGAGAACAATAGGGGCCCCGGGCTGCGCAGAGATGTTGTGGGGCTTTTTCTGGAAAGCTGTTAGCTGAGGGCTGTGAGGGAACATGGCAAGGTAATTGGGGAAGATGAGCCTAATCTCATTTTTTTGTTGTGAAAAGGGTGTGAAGAAGAGAAAAGGAGATGTACTGCTAAATTACCATCAGGGCTGCTATAGTAACACGGCTTTAAAGATTGCCTCGTTGGCCTCCTTGGGGCTATAGAAAGCTCTTCAGATTGTTCTGTAGTTTTCCACTCTCTCCTGGTGCAGGCTGGCCAGGGCTGCCTCGCGCCTGTCAACCGTGCCAGCTGTGCATCCACCACCACCCTCATCCCAGCCGTGCCAGCCCTGGGTGCAGGGAAGGTTCAGGGGAAAGAAGGGACTCAGTCCCAGGTAAGTTTGTTAAATTTCTCTCTTCAGGCTCACAGAGAGTTTCAGGGAAGTACCTTTACTCACTTATTACTTCTTTTGTCTCCCCCATTCGTTACCCTGACTCATCTCCCTGAAGGGAGTCAGAGAGAGGCCCCAGACAAGGCAGCTGGTGAATCACAGGCTCCCAGTGCAGCACAGGACCTGTGAGGATGGGGAGCAGAGTCCGAGGGGATGTGCAGCCAGAGCATCCCTTGGCCAGCACAACGCCCTGACCTGAGCCCTGTCCTGAGCCCTGGCCTCACCCTGACATGAGCCTGGACCTGGGCCCTGTGCTGGGCCCTGTCCTGAGCCCTGTCTGCTCCCTTTGGCCCTGCCAGCAGGTGCTGGGGTGCACAGTGCCCGGAAAAGGCTGAGCAAGCACAGAGCCATGTGAGACGTGAGTCAAGGGGGGCATTGTCACTTGCCACAACTGTGCAGTTCCCTAAGAATCGCTTCCCACCCCTAAAGGGAACAGTTTCCCTCCTCTTTTTAAAGGAAAGCCCCAAAGTCTGTGCAGTAGTGCCTCAGCTGTGACCATGGGAAGGAGTTTTTTCCTTCAATCTTACATCCAGCTGCTGGAGTTTGCCCCTTACACACGGACCATTTCTATTTCTGAGCAGTTCCCCAGCCCTCATCCCTGCAGAGCTGCTGCTTCCCTCTGCATCCTTGACAGCTGTCCTTGTTTCCAGCACAGTCAGGCTCCGGGTCAGATGTGTTGCTTCAGAGTATTTGCTGGATAAATAGGATTTAACAGGATTTCTGGCTCCAGGAACTACTCATGAACTCCTGTCCTCTCCTTCCACTCAAAAATGCATTTCATTCCTCTTCAACACCAGCTCAACGTAGGTGGAGGCATTTGTGTTTTATGCCTTTGTTTCTTTGGAATTCAGTGGGACGGAGAAATACTAATGTTGAATTTCTGCAGGAGGGAGAATGTGTTAACAGCCAACTACCTCAAAGGACCCCAGATTAATTTAATAAAAACAAAAGGCTGTGTGAATTCTGGTGTGAATTCAGTGAATTCTGCCATGAGGAATGGGAACTCAATAGGTGTGCTGGTCTGTGGCTTCACACGTCGAAGAGTTTTCAGTCATTTCATTGCAGATTCATAGCAATAATTTGTCTTATTCTGTATTAAAATAGCACCTAAGGTGAAATTTCATTTCAGATGAGACGTGTCCCTGTGCTGAAGAACTCAGAGTCTTCTAGATATGCTGCAATATATTGAAACCAAGCACAAGTGAATTAAGATTTGGCTCCCAGCACATGTGGCCACGCAGTTCCTCAGGAGCAGGGAGCACCAACACTTATCCCCTGGGCACACACAGGCAGCCCCAGGAAGGAGAGGAAAGCTCCTGCCTTCTGCAGACGTGAATCTCAGCTGTGACCAGCCCTGGGCTGTCAGACACACGTGTTCCCTCAGGGGATAACACCACCCCTCTGGGAGGCAGCCAGTCCCCTCGGACTTGTGTGCTACAACTGCAGAAACTCCTCTTTGCCACAGAGCCGACCTGGCCCGGGCTCAGGAGGAGGGAGCAGCTCTCCCAGGCTGCCACTCCTTGGAGTGCAGAGCACGAGCAGCCACACTGTGGAAGGAGGACATTCCTAGTCTTACTGAAAAACCACTATTTTTTTTCTTCATGTTTTAATGAAAGAGTGCCCAGAAAGTTCTTCTGTTACTGTTACGAAATTTTTCTGAGCTTACCAGGATGTGGCTGTTATTCATCTGTTCTCAGGCTTGTGAGCTGAAGGGTAAAGTTTTATTAACATCTTTTCAGAGGAAAGGACTTAGCCTTGGGGTTTCATGCATATTTACACTCAATGCTAAACATGCAGGCATATTCCTCTTGACATTTCACTTGGTTTCTTGCTGAGAACAGGAATCTTCCCATCCTCTTGTTTAAGCATTGTGCAATAACCAGATGGAAAACAGCCCTTGGCTATGAGAGAGAGATCTGAAGATCTGACATGGAAGTTTTGCTCTCTAAGAAACTCTGCTGCTGGTCGCTAGCAGCTGGTGTTGGGTTCAATTTCTCAATGATGGTAAGGCAGTAAATGTAAGGAACTTTCCTGTTGGAGACAAAAGATGGCTTTAAGGCAGATGCCTTGCCTTTAGAACTGGATATCTGGAACTGGTTCCCATTTTTACTGTAGATCCCACACGTGACTTATCCAAAGCCTTTGCTTTTCATCTTGACATCTCCTGCTGAAGCTCTGAGCACTAGGTCAGGGACTGCAGTGCCTTGTGTCAGAAGATGATGATTTAAAAGACAGCCCTTGGATGCTGAGATAAGGTCTGGTGATGATTCATCCTAAATGGAAGCCATCCCTGTTTGGCAGCTGGCACAGCTGCTGCCCTTTGAAATGCACCTCTCCAACCTGTGCTCTCCTGGGAGACAGGACTGACACTGAGGAAGCTTTTGTGGCACAACCCCCACTTGCAATCTGTCAAGCTTTTCAATTGGCCGGGAAAGGCTGAAAATAGCTCTCTAAAAGCTTTCCATTGCTCCTGTCTCACTCTTCCCTGTTGTGTAAGGACAGGTGAATGTTTCTCTCTTAAGTGTGTCTTGCTGGCTCTTCCAAACTTCAGAGAAGTTCAGTATCAGGAAACTTTTAATCTGTGGGTCCTAACTTTGCCTGAAGTCTGGCAGAGTTGGAGACAGCTCCATCTGGGACAGGGGAGAGATGGGGCTGCACACATGCTTCTCTTCAGGGTAGGCTTGTAGCAGTTCAGCCCCGTTCTGCTGCTCTGAAGGCTGCCTTTCTCTGTGAGGCTCCAACCTTACATCCAAATTAAACCACTTAATCGCCAGTTCTTCAGGCTGCAGAGACAAAAAGCTCTGAATGTGAGATAGAGTGTAAATAGATCCATCACTGTCTGTGTCCAGGCTGCACAGTTGATGTGACTCACGGTGCCTGGCTAAGCAGAGCGAGTGCAGATGCTGGGATGAGTGACTGACCCAAGTGTCCATCTGTTTATCCAAGCCTCTGCTGATCAAAGCATGGAAGGAAGGCGAGGTGGGTGAGCTGGGAATGGCTGTTTTACCTTCTCAAATGGCACCTGAGGAAGCTTCAGTTGTGTCAAAAAATTATTATAGTATAAACCCACTGTGCATCACAGGAGCTGTTGTATGTTATTCATCTTCATCTTGATGCCCACATCATCCGTATTTGTGTTTTGTTTGTCACTTTTGCTTGACAAAAAGATGTCAACTTGGTATTTAATGCAGCCTTGAGAATGTTTATTGTGCATTGTGCCATCACTTTAATGTTCATGAGGTGCTGGGCTGCAGAGCGGTGCTATCGACCGAGGATGAGAGCAAACCCCAGCAGCAGAGGCACAAACTGCAGCTTCACGCCAGATGTTTCTTACCAAAAACTGCTTCGTGGTGGTAGCAAACGCAGGCTGGCCAGGCAGCACAGCACCCATACAGCAATCCCTCCTGAAACACAGAATATATCAAGTTCTCCAGAAAGTGCCTAAGGCCCTGCCCCTGCCCAGGTCACGGGTGTCCAATTGTTGGTGCTGGATCTGGAGTTTCCAGCTGGATGGCTCAGGTGAATGCTTTAACTGGGGTTCTAACACTTGCGTGAATTGGGGGCTACCTCTGCCAGATCTTAAACTGAAACAGCAAAAATTTTGGCCCAAGATTAGATGAGAGACTCTCTGTGGGGATCATAGAATTCCACTGGCAGTGCTCTGGCCCTGACGCAGGATGACCGTGCCTCTGCTGGCAGAGGCCCTGCCCAAGGCTCCTCCTGCTCATGGAACTGAACAGAGAAGAGGCTTAGCCTGCCTGCAGTCATGTGGAGTTCCCTTGGTACATTCCCAGGAGGAGCCTGTTAATCCCATTGACCTGGCTTGATTTCAATCAACACAGGAACACTCTGCCTACACAGGTTGTTCTGATACTGTTACTTGGCTGCAGCAGGGGTTCCCATCTTTTTGGATATTTTATATGTGTTTTGTAAATGCAGTGTCACAGATGCCTTCTGCCTTGGCAGTCCTATGTGCCTTGCTCCCAATGTCCATCCCTGGCAATGCCCTGGCTTTCTTCAATAACAGATTTTTTAGTCTCACAGATTTTGGGCATCTGACTCTCTCTGTAGCCTTGGAGCCCTTGATGAAGAAACAACATCTTCCAGCCTGATGTCAGCAAAATGTCCCTGGGTGACTTTGAGCGAAGAGAAATTGCTAACTATCAACCATGTGGTGGTGCATGCACGGGTGCACCCAAAGGATGCTGGTGGCCCCATATCCTCAGCAATGTGTGTGCAGTTTTGGGTGCCAAAATAGAAGAAAGATATAAAGTGATTGGAGAGCACCCAGGGCAGGGCTATGAAGATGGTGAAGGGCCTCAAGGGGAAGCCATCTGAGGACTGGCTGAGGGCACTTGGTCTGTTCAGCTGGAGAAGAGATGACTGAGGAGAGACCTCCTTGCAGTCTGCAACTTCCTCGTGAGGGGAAGAGGAAGGGCAGGCACTCATCTCTTCTCCTTGCCAGTGACCAGTGACAGGACCCAAGGGAAAGGCCTGAAGTTGTGTCAGGGGAGGTTTAGGTTGGATATTAGAAAAGGGTTCTTTCCCCAAAGAGTGGCTGGGTACTGAACAGGCTGCCCAGGGAACTGGTCACAGCACTGAGCCTGACAGAGATCAAGGAGTGTCTGCACAACACCCTCAGGCACATGGTGGGATTCTTGGGGCTGTCCTGGGCAGGGCCAGGAGTTGGACTTCAATGATCCTTGTGGGTCTCTTCCTCCCCTTGTTCCCTGGGAGCAGAGCCCGACCCCCACCTGGCTGCACCCTCCTGTCACGGAGCTGCCAAGAGTGAGAAGGTCCCACCCCTCCAAGCCGCCTCTCCTCCGGGATGAGCCCCCCAGGCTCCCTCAGCCCCTCCGCACAGGACATGTGCTCCGGCCCCTTCCCCAGCTCCCCTCCCTTCCCTGCACGCGCTCCAGCCCCTCAATGTCCTTCCACAGTTGAGGGGCCCACAGCTGCACACAGCACTCGAGCTGTGGCCTCCCCAGTGCCCAGCACAGGGCCACAAGCACTGCCCTGCTCTGCCGGCCACGCCACTGCTGACACAGGCCAGGGCCATTGGCCGTCTGGCCCACCTGGGCACACCTGGCTCTGCTTCAGCCGCTGTCCACCAGCACCTCCAGGGCCTTTCCTGCTGGGACCATGTCCAGCCACTCTGCTCCAGCCTGCAGCTGCAGAGGCTTCTTGTGTCAAAAGTGCAGGGCCCAGCATTTGGTCCTGTTGAACCTCTGGCCACTGATCTTGGCCCAGCCAGCCAGGCCAGGGCCCTCTCCAGGGCCTTCCCACCCTCCAGGACACCACTCCCACCCCACTGGGTGTCCTCATCAATTTGCTAATGGGAGACTCAACACCCTCCTCCAGATCATCACTAAACTCAAAATTCTTTCAAATAGTGCTGTGACACCAAGCTCTAAATTACAGGTGGGCTGCAGCTCACGTGCAAAATGATCAATCGAACTCCTCCCACCTAATATGGAACACTAAAATAACACAGCAATGTACAGAAAACATGAACTTTATTGAAACTTCAAACTCTTAAAAGGTTCAACTACTGGCGGAGAACTAATGGATCAAACTACTGCTACGAGGAATCCTATGCCTAAAAAAACTATGATTTTTTTTTTTAAATGGGGTTGGGAAGATTCCTGAGAAACTTATGCCTGACAAAGGCCAAACGGGTTCACTAATATCTAGTGGGAATGTCACAGTGCCCAAGGCTCAGCACTGCTCATGCATCCCCTGCTATGGCCTGCAAGCCCACAGCCCGGCAGGAGCTGGGGAGAGACAGCCGACAGGAGAACTGGAGTCCCTTCCTCTGCCAAAGGCTACATTTCCTCGCTCTGGTCCCTCTGGGCACTGGCCTCTGCCGGGAGCTCTGGCGCAGGCACATCTTCATCAGGGCCCGGTTCTCCAGCAGCAGCTGCAGCAGCTCCTTGGAACAGCCGTGGCCCTGGCAGCGCGGCCGTGCAGAGGCCAAAGCGCTCTGGCTCTTCTCCTGCAATACACAGCACAGGTCCCTTCCAACTCCGCACATTCTGTGATTCTGTGATTCCATGTCCTCTTGACCAGTCCCTGCATGGTCCTGGCCTGGCCCACGGGCTCTGCTCCATTTTTGGCCTGCCCCAGGATTCCCCGCAGGCCTTGCCAGACATCCGGGCAGCCCCTGCCTGCATTTGGCTGCCTGAAGGCAGCAGCCCTTGCCTGAGCCCCAGGGCTGGCCCCTCTGGCTGTCTCTCGCAGCACCCCAGGGATGCTCCTGCCCCTTCCCTGGTGGCCCAGGGTCCTGCAAGCGCCTTCTGGGGCCACCCGGACACCTCCCTGGACCTTTGGGGGCCCCCTGGTGATCAAATAAAAGCAACTTTGGAGGATGGAGGCAAGAGAATATTACCCACGGTCTGACTTCCAGCTGCCCTCAATACTCTTTCAAATCTTGCTGGGAGACTCAGGCTCAACTTTACTGTTGGTCTGGAGCCTTTGTACAAAACCATCCATTCCTGTGTCCCCTCTGGGATGAACAGTCAAATAACACAGCAATGTATAGAAAACATGAACTTTATTGAACTAGACTACTCTTCCCAGCTTCAACTGAAGAGTGAGAACATTACCTGGAAGACTATGCCTAAAAAAACCTTAAAGTGAACTCTTTGAAAAACTTCAACTGGGAGTTGAGAAAATTCTGGGGAAGCCTATTTTGCCTAATAACGAAGGGGTTCCTAAAACCTATGGGCAGTAATGTCCCAGTGCCTGGGCTCGGCACTGGTCATACATTCCCTGCCATGTCCACCAAGCCCAGAGACGAGCTGGGGCTGGAGACTCAGATGAGAGGTGTGAAGTGGAGTCTCCTTCTCTTCTGAGTGCCAGGGTTCCATTGCCTCTTCCCTCTGGGCACTGGCCTCTGCCGGGAGCTCTGGCGCAGGCACATCTTCATCAGGGCCCGGTTCTCCAGCAGCAGCTGCAGCAGCTCCTTGGAACAGCCGTGGCCCTGGCAGCGCGGCCGCGCAGAGGCCAAAGCGCTCTGGCTCTTCTCCTGTAACACACAGCACAGGGAGCCCGATGGAAGGGGCAGAGGGGCCTCAGGGGGCTGAGCCCTGGGGCGCTGCCTTTGGCCTCTCCTGCACAGAGAGCCTCGGGCCCGGCTGGGCTGCCCCGGGCAGAGGCTGCAGCAAGAAGAGCTCCGGCCGCCTCTGCCGGGGCTCCCTGGGGCTCAGCCGGGGCCCGTTCCCGCCCAGCAACGGGCTCGGCCCCCGCTCTGCCTCCACCAAAGCCTTGGCCAAAGGGCTGCCCCAGAGGCCCGGCACCCTCGGGGCCTGCCCAGCTCTGCTTCCCCACGGGGGCTCTCAGCCCTCGCCCCACACCCTCCTGGCCCAAGGCCTTGGCGGCCCCCGGCCCCCGGCACGAGCCCACCTGCCTCAGCCCCTCCCTCACCTGTCCCCAGCGTCTCCTGAGCCCTCTGGCAAGGACCCAGCCGAGGTAAATGCCCTTGAGAATCAGGGCCACGGCTGCGCAGATCCATGGCAGCGCCTCCAGGACCAACACGGTGTCCCTCATTGGCGCCATGGCCGCCTGCTCTTCCAGGGCCTGGGGAGGCACATCCCAGGTCCCTGTGTCCCCAGCAGCATGGCTGGAAGGGTCCAGTGGCTTCACAAAGAGCAGCACCATCGAGAGCTTCAGCAGCTGGGAGAGCCTCTGGCTGAGCATGGTGCTGCTGAAGGCCAAGCTGCCACTGCTGAACAGGCTCTGGACGTCCTTCCCAGCCGACTTCTGCCTGGGCTCTGGGCTCGGTGACGGGCTGGGGACACTTATCAACCACCATGCTGTCCCCAAAGGCTGTGATGTCACAGAATCACAGTATCAATTCAGCTGGAAGAGCCCTGTGATATCACTGAGTACAACCTGGGACCCATCTCCACCATGGCAATCAGACCAGAGCCCTGAATGCCACGCCCAGACTTTTCTTCAACACCTCCTGCCACAGGCACTCCACCACCCACCTGGGCAGCCCATTCCAATATCTGATCACCCTTTCTGGGATGAATGTTTTCCTAATGTTCAACCCAAATGTCCCCCGGTGCAGCTTAGAACCCTTTTTTGCATCTGCTCTCTCTTGTCCTCATGCATCTCTGAGAAGTCTGGCACTGACTAGCCGGTCCCTTCCTTGTAGGCAGGAGAAGAGGCTGTGCCAATGAGTGCTGCTCAACTGTTTGGCCATTGAAGGGTGCTGCTTTCCTTATTATTTCTATATTTACATTAAAGAAGAAGGCATCAGTTCAGGAAAGAACTATATCATGTAACAGACAGTTTGTACAGTAATAAATATCAATAAATAGACCGGGAAAAAAATTGAGGCTGGAAAATAAAAGATGATTTGTAACTGTCAGAAGTACCAGGTTCTGGAAGAGCTTTTCAGTAAGCAGAGCCTCAAGTTTTAAGATGGAGTTGGAGCAGCACATGCAAGGCAGTTCTGTGATGGGATTAAATCTGTCCCCTTCACCCCAGCGCCATCCATGGCTTTGCCAGTCTTCTTCCATACAGGTCCTGCAATCTTCCAACACACGGTTTAGCACTATCCCAACCTCTGTCCTAATTCCATGCATTCAAATGATCCTTTCTATCAGTTGTGAGCTCTGGAAATACAAGTTTGCTCTGCAATCAAAGCAGTTCTCCTTTTGTACTGGGTTTGCATGGCAAAAGGGAGAAAATTTGGAGTGACATCGAGCCCGGTAAGAAGGTGGGGGCATAGGGGACAGGGAAAGGTTTTAAGATTTAGTTTTATTTCTCATTATCCTACTCTGATTTGATTGGTAATAAATTAAACTAATTTGAAAAGTTGAGTCTGTTTTGCCTGTGACAGTAATTGCTGAGTGATCTCTCCCTGCCCTTATCTCAACCCACCAGCCTGTCATTATATTTTCTCTCCCCTGTCCATCTGAGAAGGGGACTGATGGCTTTGTTGGCACCTGGCCCCCAGTCAGGGCCAGCTCACCTCACCTCTGGGACTGCAAGATTTGAGCAAAGCAAGTGCTGAAGTGCAAGACAGCAGCAAAATCAATGAGCCCGTCTGAGGTCAGATGAGACAGGAGGAAAGCAGGTGCCTGCTGGCTCCTGAAACAGTTGTGCTGTGCATCTGAAGGTGCACAGTGGTACAAAGAGCCTGGAAAGCACCAAAATCTGATGGTTCTCCTCATACAAACACACACACAAACACCTTGTGCTTTGCTGCAGAGAGGAGCTGTAGAGATCCAAGAAGTTGTTGCTCATGCTAAACAAGTTCCTGGGAAGGAGGAGATAAAAACTGTTCTCCACAAAGGCAACCTTCTTGACACTGAATAAAAAATTGCTAGTCAAAAGAATTATAATTAAAGCAATTACCGTCTTCTCTGCATACACACACCCTGCATGTTTCATAAAGGCTAATGGAGTGCAGTGCTGGGCCTTGATGGATAATCACAAGGGACTGGATAACTTCCTCATCCAATCTTCAGCTAATGACTTTAACACATTTTTTGGAACTCAATTTGTACCGGCTGTGATTATGGAGAGACTATTCAATGAAGTAAAGCTGGTTCCCAAAGTTACTGCTCCCTGTGAGTATTTAAACCAGACTCTGAAGCACTGGATGTGAGGTTTGGTTGTTTGGGTCTGTGTCATGGTCAAGGGAAGGCTCATGGGACACTGATGACTGTAGGGTCCTCTCGCAGCCTGGGGTGGGGTCACTTGTGGCTCCCCAGCACAGCCCAGAGCACTGAAAGAGGTCACAGCTTCTTCACCAAACTTGTCCACTGGCAAACCAAAGTTTCCAGAAATTTATTCTCTGGTTCCTCAACCTGGCCTGGACCTAAGACTGCCCTGAAAAACCATATTTAATTTGTAATTACAGTCCAGGAGTTATACTGCCACAGCCCCACAGGGGTCCTGCCAGTGCAGTGCTCACTCCAGAGCATTTGAAGCCTTTCTTCTTAACTTTTATTCTTCCCCTTTTTTTTTTTTTTTTTCCCCTGCAATTTTCTTCTTGAAAATGGCTTCAGGTTGACATCTTGAAACCCCATCAGGAAAACTTTATCCCTTGGAGACCTTTTCTGAGATCGCCTGGATTCCTGGCAACTTTGCTCTTACCTCAATTTGGAGAAGTCCAAGTCAAGCTGACTAACCGTCATTGGAGATGAAGGGCGGAAAATCAAGCCATCAATCAGCTGCAAAGAGCATACAGCAGCACGAAGAAGCCCATCAGAGGCAAAGTGGACCTGTCAGAGACTTGGCATGAGGTGCCTCTTTGGCAGGAGAAATTCCCATGCTTTAACGCTGCCTCTTCAGAGAGAACTTGGTGTCATTTTCTACGGCGGCCTCATTAAACAATTACAATAAATGTCTTCAGAATACAGTTTTCTTCTCTCTCTGGGAATGTTTCCAGCTCACTCAGTTACAGCATCACCACAAAGAAAATGAAATTTTGTAATTATTGAGGAAAGATACCAGCAGAAGGTTATAGTTTAACTGTGGACCTGCTGGAGCATTGGGGCAATGCCAGGAAGGCACATTCAGAGGTCTTAGCCTGACTCTTTACTCTCCTGGCGCCACCAGGAAGGGTTCAGGACCACAGAGAGGTGCTGCTGTGCTGGCTGGGAGCAGTACAGAGCTCTCCTAGTGTGCCACACCCAGGGTAGGCTGATGCTTGTAGGCCTTAGCAGAGTGGGTACATGGCCCAATCCACAATGAACAGTATTAAAAATTGAGTTTGAGCTTATTTTCCTTCCCACTGTCTGTTCCTGTCTCCTCTTGCTGTCCTGCAGGCTACCTCTTCTCCATCCTGTCCCCTCTTGTCCAGTCACTCCCTGTTTTCCACTGTCTTCCACCAACCTTTTGCTTCTGCAGCTGTGTTTATTGCTCTTCTCTTCCTTCCTGTCACAGACACACTCCCCCTCTTCCTTGGTGATGTCCTGGCTCCAAGTTTGCCGGTGTTGGGTTGCAGATTCCTGGGACAGAGCCTGGCCTTTGCACCATGCTTACTGTATTCCTGGCCAGCTGTCAGTGACACATTACACATGCTGAGCCCAAGGCAGCTCTTTGAACACATTCCCATGCTGATCTCTTTGGATCTGCTTGTTCAAGCTTCTTCTGTTACACCCTCAGCCCACTTACAGAAATCGCTGGTAATTTTGTAGCTCATAAAGCCAGAAAAGCAATTACAAGCATATCAGTAACTTCCTTTTCTCACACCAAGGATCGCTTGCAAATGTTTTATTTCACAGGATGTTAAAAAGTATCTTGATTTACAGCAGAAACTGGAAAATGTTATCTTCAAACTTGGTGTCTATGACTACCTGGACACAATTTTTTTCGATTTTTCACATTGCCATGCAGTGCCAAGTGAGCACGCACTTCTGGCAGGAATCAATTCGCAGTGCTTGTGCAGAGCCTGAAACATGAGGGCCCTCACACACAGCAGCGACCACTCAGTGCTACTGTAATGCCAACAACAGAAATTCAGCAGGGGTGTGATTTTGCAGGAGCAGTCTTTAAATTTAACTTACACCAGAGCAAGAGGAAAGCCAGTTCCACAGCTGAGTTATCAGACTGTGGCTTGCCTGCTGCAGATCTTATTTCCAATATCAAGGATGTCACTTTTGCCTAAATTCACCCCACATTATGCATTTGGAGCCTAAAAAATGGGGTCTGTCTTGGTGATACACCCGCACAGTGTGTGATCCACATGACAGAGAAGCCCTGGCTCTGGCCCTTCGCTGCTGGCTCCAACAGGACCAGTGGGCACCAAGACTCAGGTTAGGTGATTTAATTAAGGTCTGAATGTAGGCTGGATGAGTGTTAGTTCTTCATTCTCATCATGGTCATCACAGAACAAAGTGAAAATTTCACTCACCTACTCAATGGGGATTTGGGAGGTGGAAACTGGCCTCACACTGAGCCTTGGTGGCATCTGAACAGGTGGGACTTGGCGTGGCTCGATCTCCTGGAGGGAGAGTGAGGATCAATCAGGTAAGTTCCTCAGTGTGATGGGACGTATGCACAGAAAATACACCCAAAGCCTACTTTCCTGAGTACAAACATGCAGGATGACAGATTCCTTGCTTAGAAATTCACATCTCCTTGCACTGGAAGTACCTGATCTACAAGCAGTCTCCTGCAGGGCTCAGGCTCATGCAATCCATGCAGTCAGTGCCCACCCTTCCCCTTGCTGTGCCCCTTCCCCAGGTTTGTGTGCAGCGAAAATGCACTTTTAGAAGATTGGTTTTCAAACAACCAGAGAGCTCTGGGACTTCTGCTCAGACACATTGTCTGTGCCTTCTGTGGAGGCCTCCACTGCTTTGTTTGTGGCAGAAAGGAGATGCAATGGCTCCTGCCATTTAACTCGAGCATCTTTAACACCTCATGGGATTTTGTCAGGTTTGTGAGTGACACCTCAGCTGCACAGCTGAGTGGCTCACGTACTGCGCCACCAGAACCATGAGCTAATCCTGTGACCAAGAATGGGCTGGAAAACCCAAAGCTGGCTTGGGTGACTGACCAGCATCGACCAACTCTGCTGGCAGTGTTTTCCTTTGCAGAGGAGTGTTCATCCACTCCTAAAGATCACAGTTGTTGAAGAAAGAATTGCTAAGAAGTCTTTCCTCCTTGGAGCTCTGCCTTCCCACCCATCCGTGCCATGGAGTGAAAAAGGCCGGCTCTCCGAGAAGTGTCACTGGAAGCCAGAGCTCATGCAAGCCCCCAGTGCACTCCCACCAGCCCTGGGGTTACTCGTGTTTCAGAGAGGCTGTGCCAGGCAGGAGGTCCCACATGCTCTCTGCTCCTGGCCAAGGTTTGCTCTGCTGCATCGATTGAGGCAGGGTAAATCCAGAGCTTCCTCTGTGAGCACAGAGGCTCCAAGCCAATGGAATGTAGGAGATGGCATTACAGCACGCAGGTCAGCTGTCTAAAAGCTAAACAGACTCAAAGGCAGAAGAACATCACCCTGCATCCATTCCCTCACCTCGTGGGGTCCCCCATCCTCACCAAAGGCTGCCCAGGTGTACCCACCTTGTGTTTTGGATCTACATGTGGGAAGCTCCACACTGATCCATTGGAGACGACTAAGAAATATCCATTGAATACGGAACCAATTCTTCTGTTCTAACCTAGATTTCAACCACAGCTGCAGCTGATACAGAGTCAGTGGTGCCTCTCAATGCAGGACACAGACATTTTGCCCGTACCTACTCAGAGAAAATTTGGGGGAAGCGAACTGAAACAAAGGCAATTGGGATGGAGAGAAATGTTTTGTATTAATTCCAACTTTTTCTGTTGCAATTAACTAACAGCAAAGAAACCGACAGTATCCCATAGTGGCACAGACTTTTTCCTGCCTCGTGGAATCCACGGGGAGTTGCAATTTCTCCCCTTACTTACAGCTGTGTCTGAAAATTATTATATTCAAAAGAAAAAACCAGATAACGTGTCCCAAATTGAAAAACAGACCAACAAAACAAAACCCAAGCAACTGAAAATAATTTTGTCATAGCTTGCCCAATTTGATTTTGCTTCACAATTGTTAACTTTCCATTACAAAAGAATTCATACGGGGAAACATTTTCCAGCCTAATTCTTAACCCTTGCCCTTCTAATTAATCAGATGGTGATCTTACAGCTTGATTCTGTTTTCTGTTCTACTTAAACTGTTTAGTTTAATGTGCTAATGATTCATTCTCCTGCAAATAGATTCAGCAGTCAGAGTCTTTCCTACACTTCTGCAAAGTTTGCTGTGAAGAGGAGCACACTACAAAGAAACCAGTCATGGATCCATGAAGAAAATCGATGGCATTTGGGAAAATACATTTGAGGGTCGGGACCTGTATTTAATGCACGTCATTAGCTATTTGCAAGAGACAAATGACATGAGGGAAAGCAGTTTCTTTCTGTCTGCAGAGAGCTTAGAAGATATTCTTCAACCTTTCATATTCCACTTCTCTTTTGTATTAAGAATCCAAGTCTCTAAAGACCTACTTTATAAAATTGCCACTGAAGTGTAACAGGAGACACCATGAAATTCCGGCACTGCAAAACTCAGGGAAATGAATTTCCATCATGGGCCTGCATAAATTTGTCCTTTGCTGAAGCTGAGCCTGGAAAGTGACTGACGTTTTCATGCCGTGTGTGCGCTTTGAGGTTTAGATTTCACAAGAAGCACAGGTGCACCACTGGGAGCTCCTTGGAAGTTGCCAGGGCTCAGCCTGGCGGGGCTGTGTTTAATCCAAGTCAAGTCATGGGAGATTGTGCTCCAGCCTTCTCATCACAGTCCAGACTCCATGTTGATATATGCTACTGCAGAGAAAACCCTCCCTGTTGGAGAAGGGAGAGCACAGCATCTCTTCATGCAGTAGGACTTGGCCCAAGGTCAAGCCAAGAAGTCCATCAGAGCCCAGGGACCAAACCAGAGAGACACGTTGGAGTGTGGCCATGGCTGGGATGTGGCTCATGTAGAGGCCCCGAAGACAGGAGCCTGAGCTCAAAGGCAGCCCTGGAGACCCCACAAGGCTTCTCACTGCCCTGTCCTCACAGCACCCCAGTCCCGGATTTGGGATATGCACACCCACACTAGAGCTGGCCTTGGACCCAGGCAGGTAAGCCCTGAGGAAGGGAAGCAGCTCTGTTTGGAGATCCACATCCTGGAAAATGATCCATGTGTTATGAAAGCCATGGGTGCAGGCCAGGAGGGAAGGCACCATGGGCAGCTCCAGAGTTCTGTGCACTTCAGGCATAGGCCGCTCAGGCTTGGGGGGCCATGGGGGTCTCTGAGGGATCATGGGGTCCCCAGGGCTGGGAGTCTGCTGGCTGGAAATGCCACATTTCCAAATGCGTAGCTTTTGGTCTTTATTAAATGGTTGCTCTACAACAATGGAGCTTTTCTGTGACTGCAGCTAGCCAGTGGTTGTAATGTACACCCGGAAAGGAAGTTTATGTCACCCATTTATTGCCTGTCCTTTGATGAGGGGCCTGTTGATAGCCAGGAGGTAGGAAACACTCAAGAATATTTGCAGCACTGGGTCTAAGGCTGGCAGAGATGGGTTTGCTGTGATAAATGAATGCCAGTCCTGCTACTGAGCAGTCTGAGCTGGGACACAGGCAAGAAGAGAAACCTCCAGTGTAAGGTTAGCCATGGGCAGGGCTTTAAAAGGATTTTGTCTGTTGCAGGAAAGAGATTTAATGTTGCTGGAGTTACAGAGAGCAAGCAGTAACCCCACACAATTTCTCCTTCAGAGACCTTGTTTCGGGTTGAGTGGACGGAGGCTCACGCAGACATTGCAACACTGAGTCATGGCTGGAGAGGCTGGAATTGTAATGCCTCAACAGCTCATTCTCTTCCTCTGTTTTCAAACAGGAGCTTAGTTCTGTAGGAGGTCAGAGATGACAAGAGAGGGAACACTGACAAAATTGCACAGTACTTCTACTACCCCACAGTTCAGCTCGCATCCTTCACATACTGAATGCATGTTTCCAAAGGCTTACTCCTGCCCACAATGCCTTGCAAGCTCTGCTTCTACCTAAGCAACAACACACTTGCCAAGCATCTTCATCTATTGCAGCCTCCTTCCCCCCTGAAACCTCCTGGGCCCCAGCACTTGTCTGGCTTGTGCAGAGACATAACCTCATGATGCTCAGCCCCAATGGAAAATGCCTTTTCCATTCCAGATCAAGGACTCCACCTGCATGGATTCTGCCTGTGTCTCCCCCACCTGCACCTCCTTTCATTTCCCAAGTCCTTGAGATACCTCTGACTTCACAAAATCTTCAAAATGTCTGTTTTACAGCTTTCTTTGCTCAGCTTTAGCCCTCCAGAATCACCAACATTTATCTCACTGCATCATCAACTCTCCACCCATTTAAAATTCAATCGAAAGCACATTTTCTCCATTGCCTGTGGTTCCTAAATTATATACCCAGCTCATTTCAAAATATTAATTCAGAAACTTGGCAAGGTGATTATTAATAACAGTTCTGTTCTTCTCTGGAGGAGAAAGAATACCAGAAACATGTGAAATGTGTACACAGTTGTCATTTTCACTCTCCTCTTTTGCCTAACACTCTGTTCTTTACAGGAAATAAAAACAACCTTACACCCAGTATTAAGTGGCTGAGGCAGTGTAATCGGCATGGAACCATGGAACTGGGACAGTATTCCTTGATGTGTCCCAAAACTTGGGGTAACACCAGATGCCACTGTCTGCCATGAATTAATGCTTGGCTATAAGGGGTCAAGCAGCACAGGGGGGCTGAGCTTGAGGAGCTGTGCACACCGAGAGCTGGAGGCCAGCGCTTCCCTCAGTCACTTATGTGGAGCTCATCATGGCAAACTGCTTCAGCTGTAATGAAGTCATTCATAATTTGATTCCAAGATTTCACATGGGCTTCTCGAGGACCCGGAGCTGCTGGGAAGCCCTGAGCTGTGGTGTGGCCTGCAAACACCAGGCTGGCAGCGGGTTAGAATCACAGAATCATAGAATGGTTTGGGTTGGAAAGGACCTTAAAACTCATCCCATCCCACCCCCTGCCAGGGGCAGGGACATCTTCCACTATCCCAGGCTGCTCCAAGCCCTGTCCAGCCTGGCCTTGGACACTTCCAGGGATCCAGGGGCAGCCACAGCTTCTCTGGGCACCCTGTGCCAGGGCCTCACCACCCTCATATCCAGGAATTCCTTCCCAGTATCTCATCTATCCCTGCCCTCGGGCAGTAGGAAGCCATTCCCCCTTGTCCTGTCCATCCATGCCCGGGTCCAAAGTCCCTCTCCAGCTCTCTTGTAAGCCCCCTTTGCATACTGGAATTAAGTACCTGTTTTTTACTTCCTAATTTTTCATTTTCTACCGGTACTTATAAATCATATAGTAAAGTCCTGAAGACTTTTTCCTTGCCCATAGTGCCACAGGATGTGTAGTGAAGAAGCTCCAGGGTCCCTCCTGAAGCAAACCCAGTATATGGGCGCTGTGTACATAGGGAGCTGAGCTCAGTGATCCAAGTGTCCCCCTTATCCCGTGTTCCCATACCATCCCAGCAGGAACCAGGGTTGTGGTTCCCTAATGCACACTGTAGAAAGAATGCAAAAAGAAAAAAAAGTCCCTTGGAGGATGAGTGGGGAATCGAGTCCTTTGGAGGATGAGGGGGAAACAGAAAGATGGGGTGCCTCTAACTCCTGTGGTGGAGGGACAAAGTGAGGGGTTCCCAAGGAAGGCAGGAGATGAGAAGTCCTCAGGGGATGGGTTTATGCACAGAAGGGAAGCTGTGCTTTCAGCCTTGCAAGACAAGGAAGACCCAGCTCACAATCACATTGTTTTGAGAGGAGGATAACCTATAAAAAGGCTATAGAGGTATCCAGGGGCTTTTAATTCTGAAGACTTGTCCTGGAGTCATGATGCCGGTCCTCTTTAGTGGCATTTAGGGACCTGTAGGAAAGAAGTGCTCACACAGACAAGAGCCAACTTGTTGTTCACCTTACCCAGTAGAGCCAGCTTTGGCTTTGGCTATCATGGGCCCCACAGCTCCTTCCTGGCACCGCAGCCTCTAGGGTGCTGAGGATCTGCCTCAAGTATCCTGGAAACATGGCACAAAAAGATAAATAAATAAAACTAAATAAAAAGTTACAAACTGAATATCTCATATCAGCAAGAGCTTGGGAGGAGAGAGTCTGGTTATAGTGAGAACCTTTGGTTCTGTGCTATGACAGCCAGTGCTTGTCTGGCAGATACTGCCCTGCTTCCTCTCACTGCCTCCTGGCATTCTGTCTCCCAATTACAGCTCCCTGGCTCTGCTCCAGGTGCCTAGCTCCCACAGAAGTGTGGGGTATTTAAGAAGTAGTATTTCTCAAGTGTTTAAAGTGCAAGGCTTTAAAGAGAATCAGATATTGTTTAAAAGTTAGCCAAATTCCCTGTTCTCTGGCTGGGGAGGGGATAAGTTTCCACTTGAATGGAGTGGCAGTAAAAGCTGCCCTGCTGAGAGACCCCCAAACTGAAGACCTGGAACCAGCCAGGGGATGGGAAAGACCTGAGATGACAGTGAAGTCACTGAACCTCCTTCAGAACCTTTGGAATTCACCTCAGAACCTCTGGAGATCAGTCACTGCTCTGCAGCCTTTCCTGGGGCTGCCCAAGCTGTGTCTAGTCATCACAGTTGGTGAGTTGGTACTGGACCTCACCTGAGCCAAGGCACTGGTTTCACCCACACCACCACAGCCACAAAGCTGTCAGGTCCCATGGGCCATTAGCATTACTCCTCATACTCCCTTTTCCATGGGTTTCCTGCAGTTTTCCACTGTGCTTCTCCCACCCCGAGTCCCCCCATGCTGCTCATGGCTGAGTGTGCATTGTGCAGTCTGACCCTGGGTCTTGCAGTACCCCCAGGAGCCCTCCTGGGTGATCCACCACCCCTCACACGGTGCCGTGGGCTCTACCCTGTCACACACCTTGACAGGACGAGGACTTCACACGAGTCAGGCACACATCTGCGAGCTGGCTCAGGGTGCCATGTGCTGGTTTCACCTTCTATGCCGAGCCTTCAGAGGCAGGTGTCAGAGAGAACCAGCAGAACCCACTGCCCTCTTTTCAGGGTAAAGAAACTTGCTCATGACACTTTTGCTAAATCATTTGTCCCTAAAAGCCATGTTCACCCTTCCTCTTCCTTGGCGGGGCCAGCCCTGGATTTTGAAAAGCACTGCATTAACCTGCTTCATGCAGATGGCCTGATCCCTGTTCATGTACCACCGTGGAGTACTACTCGTGGAAGGCAGTCAAATCACACAGAGCAGTACTAAGCATGAAACTCTTGAAACTAGAGCTTCTTCTAAAATAACAGTGCACCCCTTTTGGGTTAGGAGTCCTGCCCTGAGATGTCCTAAAATTAGAAAAATGCCCTGAAACTGAAAGTTAGATGCCCCATCACATGGGTTTGATGCCACCTCGTGGTAGTTCCATTTCCTGATTTGCAAGGGAAAGGTTTCACTCCTGGGATACTTCCCAAGCAGGTTCCTTCTGAGAGAGAAACAGTTTGGAGAAAGGATGAAGATAGACAGATGACCAGCTCTTCACTGATGATTTGCATCTCCACAGAATTGTTAATAAATGTTAGTATGAGTGTAAAACCGAGAGATTGCACACTATTCTGTAAAGTAATGTAGAAATACCTACAGGATAGGGATGTGGCCATCACAGAATATACTGAGATGTCCTGACATAAAACTTTAGCCATAGTTGCCTCATCATCCTGGGACCTCAGACAAACACTTTGACTGAATTCACAGTTAGATTTTCAGATTTGGAGGAGCTCTTTCCTTCCTTGGAGAGCAACTTCTCACTCTAGCCCAGTTGTCATTATATTGTGCTGAGGGTGTAATAAAGGGCTGAATTATCTCACCCTTTAAAATGTGAAACAGAAATTACCAGGACTGGTACCAATATTTCAACTGAGAATTGGCTCTTTCAAAAGAAAATTGTTCCTCCTCCCCTCTCACCATTCTAGCAGAGAGTGATTTGCCAGGTGCATTCATGGAGCTTTTGAGCCTTTCATGCAGCAAATGGCCCAGATTGCTTTTGTTTGCCCTCTGAACTGCAGGAAAGACACCGCTTTACAATTGCCAGAACGGATTCTTGGGCCGTTCTAATATGAAACTCTCATGTTCATTGATTGAATAATCACAGACTGTGTACAAATTGTAGTGAAATGACTCCCTGTTCCTCGCTTTCTCCCTGAGCCTCAGGCACCCTCCTATCCACAGTGGCATCGTGTCAGGCCCTGCAGAAGTGCTGGATCCTGAAGGCAGCATAGCCGGGACGTTGCTGCAGCTGAGCTAATTACTCTTAGGTTTCAGCTTGGCTGATTAACTTTTATGTAGCCCTGTAATAATCACAGGCATTTTGTTTTCAGTTCTGGAACTATCTTGGACAGTGTTAATCTGGGGGAAAAAGCTCTGCAAATGACACAGCTCTGCTGTGCAATGAGACAGATGTCATTTCACTGTCTATATAAATGAAATTACTTTTGCAATGGTGTGTAATGCAATCTCCAGAGTTCAGGTGCTTGTCTGCAACTTTTTCACCAGACTGAACACTCCAAATGTCTAAATACGGTTGTTTGTTAAGCTGTTCACTATCTGAAGAGTTTAGAGGGGGTTTTATATTAATATTTGTTTATATCACTCTCTCAGAAACTTATTTGACTGAAACTCTTCATCTTTGCTCTTTCCTTAAAATCTGCACATTTGAATCTGATTGCAATATACAAATTGGAGTGGAAAAACAGGAGAGATTTTCACAGATGCCCAGCTGAAGAGGCTTTAAAGGCTGAAGTGGCGGAGGCAGCAAGTGAGCAATGATCTGTGTAGCAATGAATCCTCTTTCTCTCACGCATAGACCTTCGAAAGTGGGAGCTGATATTGCCTGGCTAAGAGGTATTTTCAGCAAGTTTTCAGTTTTTCTAGGGGAATGTTGCTGTTGGCTGTCTTGCTTAGATGCCATGATCTCAGGCCGTCGGATCTCTCCAGAAGAGGGATCAACATCTTGAGTGGAACTGGAGCTGGTAACAACATCTCTTGCCCCCAGAGAATCCTAGATTTGGCAGAATAGTGAGTAAGTGTTACATCTGTGTTGAGTTTCGTTTAAATCACAGCAATCAAGGCAAACAAAATGCCTTTTTTGTATTTACCCTCACTTCCAGAGCCAGCAGAAGAGAAGGAAGCGAGGAGGCATTTGGATTGAGGAAAAACACAACCCTCTGCAGGCTCTTCAGTGGAGAAAAAGGCATATAAGGGAAATCAGAGAATCACAGAATGGTTTAGGTTGAAGGGACCTTAAAGCTCATCCCATCCCACCCCTTGTCATGGGCAGGGACACCTTCCACTATCCCAGGTAGCTCCGGGCTCTCTGCAGCCTGGTTCTGGACACTTCCAGGGATGGGGCAGCCACAGCTGCTCTGGGCAACCTGTGCCAGGGCCTCAGCACCCTCACAGGGAACTATGTGATAGGACAGTGATAGGACAAGGCTTAAGAATGGCTTAAGGCCATTCCCTGTTGTGAAAAGTCCCTCTCTAAACTGAGCTGAAATCCAGCTCAAGACTTGGAACAGAGATTAAAACATGCACTGACCCACCTTCCCCTCTGTAGTGACTGACTCTTCACTGTATAATGGCTTCCCAATTGGTTGCAAGTGTGTTTAGAATGGCGTATCCCACCCAGCATCCGGCTGCCTGTTGGGGAAGATGCAGGTCCCACTCTTGTCCTGCCTGCCACCTCTGGGCAGGGGTTGCAAACCACAGGCTTAGGAAAGTCAGATGGCCGTGTTCGGGTAACACAAATCCCACTTCACACCAGTCAGCCTCTGCCCTGGTTTGTCTGTCAGTGATAAAACCACCTGGATGTCCTGCCATCGTATTCTGGAGAGAACGAACCAGGCCAAGGTGTACTGCTGCTGAAAATCTCACCTCCCACCTCCCAGTGCCCACCCCGGTTTTGGTTATACCTGTTCCTCAAATATAACCCTCCCCATGCCCTGCCTTCCTCTGCTGCTGCCGTGTTTGGGAAGAATGGGATCTACCTGAGGGGACTCTGCACTGCAGATCACCCAAGGAGCATCTCTTGCTGGGATCTGAGCTCTCTGTAGGGAACTGATTATTCATGTTTTGTTTGCTAGTTCAATTTATTTTTAGTTGACAGAAACAGCTGGGAAGGGGAGAAGAAATGAGGAACAAAAGCTGACAGCATGATTAACTTTTTAACTCAAATTGCTTCTCAATTAAAAGAAGCTAAATATTCCCTGTGCTCTTGGTGCCACTTTTCTACGTTGGCAGCTGCTGTGCTCCCAGGAACATGACACAGTTTCATGGATGGAGGCAGAGGTGGAGCTGCACGGGAGAAAGGCTGTCCAAAGCTGCTCCTCCTTCTGGGGTCACCTCATGGGTGACACACACGAGGTGCCAGGCCCAGCATGGCCAGCGCTGTGGGGTGGGCTCAGAGAAGCCATCAGGCTACCCGAGCTCAGCCCCCCGAACCATAAAATGAGATCTCTAGTGAGATTTCAAAGCTATTCCAACCCCTTGCAAGGGTGCGGGTGCAGAGAAGCATCCAGAAGTTCATGTTCTAACAATGAACAGCACTTGTAAAATCCTCAAACAAATCTTATACACACTACCAGGAAGAAACCTCAGCTCTGCTGGGATTGATGGTGTTTATTCAAGGTACAACGCTGGGAAAGTTTCCAGCCACCACTAATTGGGGTGCAGTCATTTCATGTCCTACAAAACAAGAGCTCCTCTTTTCACTGTTTTTAAGTCTTGTGAGTTTTAAGACTCACAAAAGTCTTCATTTGAGTGAACTCAATATCTGATTTTCCCTACATTGCTTTGTTTGCCTGCCAGCCTTTTCAATACACCTTCTTATCCCCCTCTGACCTTTGCCTTGTGAGGATCAGGGCTTTCCTCTGAATCCTACACTTAGGTTTGAACTTTGGCTCCCAGTTGTCTGCCTAATTCCCCCTCGCCCTCACACAAGGCCAGGAAGGGGCAGGAACAGGGGTGTGCTGGGGAGGGATGGGGCAAGGTTGCAGCTCAGGACATCAGAAACAGACTGTGTCCAGGCAGCCCCTGGCTCCTTCCCCCAGCAGCAACCACAGAATGGTTCAGGCTGGAAAAGACCACAGTGGATCAAATGGTCCCACCTCCCTGCTCAAGCAGGGTCATCCCAGAGCACGTGACACAGGATTGTGTCCAGGTGGGTTTTGAGTATCTCCAGTGAGGGAGAGTCCACCCCCTCTCTGGGCAGCCTCTTCAGTGCTCAGTCACGTGCACGGGAAAGTTCTTTATCATGTTCAGATGGAATATCGTGTGTTCCACTTTTTGCCTGTTGCCTCTTGTGCTGTGCCCCATGGAGCAGATCCTGGTCTCTGTTCTAACCTTTCCCTGCAGACACTGACAGATATGGATAAGGGCCACTCTCAGCTGTGTGTCCTCTTGAGGCTGAACAGCCCCAGCTCCCTCAGCCTTTACTCGTCAGAGAGATGCTCCGGTCCCTTCATCACCTTCCCTCTGTGGACCTGCTGGAGTAGGTCCAGAGGAAGCAATGGAGATGCTGCAAGAGCTGGGGGTGTCCACCTGGAGAAGGCTCCAGGGAGACCTTAGAGCCCCTTCCAGTGCTTAAAGGGCCTTCAAGAGAACTAGAGAGGGACTTGGGACAAGGGCTTGGAGGGACAGGAGGGAATGGCTTCCCACTGCCAGGGTTAGCTTATTAGGAAGAAATTCTTGGCTGTGAGGGAGGTGAGCCCTGGCACAGGTTGCCCAGAGAAGCTGTGGCTGCCCCATCTCTCGAAGTGTTCAAGGCCAGGATGGACAGGGGTTGGAGCAACCTGGGATAGTGGAAGGTGTCCCTGCTCATGGCAGGGAGTGGAACTGGATGGTCCTTCAAGTCCCTTCTATTGTGTGATTCTATACCTGCTCCAGGAGCTTCATGTCCCTCCTGTCCTGAGGAGCCCAGAACTGGACACAGCATTCCAGATGGGCCTCACCAGGGCTGAACAGATGGGCAGGATCCCCTCCCTGACCTGCTGTCAATGCCCTTCACACCCCAGGATCCTCACTTTGGCCCCAGGAGACACGGCTGGTCAAGGACAGTTGTGACCCCCAGAGCCTTCTCTGCAGAGCTGCTGTCCACCAGGTCACCCCCAGCCCAGGCTGGGATACACAATGACCTCCCTGGTGCTTTAGCTCCACCACAGACACCCTCAGGCGCTAGATATTCAAGGTGGAAATCATAAGGCAGCAATAAGCCCCTCAGGCAGCCTCGACTGAGCATCGGTGNGCTGCCGGCTGGGGACGAGAGAGGAAAAGAGACTCCTGGCTCCCGGGGGAGCCGGGGCCGCCGCTGCAGCACAAACCCGCCGCCGGCCCACAAACCCGCCGCCGGCCCAGGGTAACGAGACCACGGGATCATGGCAGCGGCGCCGTGAGGAGAAGCGCTGCGCCCCCACTTCACCGCACCGCCCCGCACAGCAGGGGCCGCCCTGCCGCCCGCGCATGCGCCGCCCTGCCGCCCGCGCATGCGCCGCCC
>VWZW01002472.1:291720-312647 GCA_013397115.1 Edolisoma coerulescens | reverse complement strand
TCAGCCCCGCAGTCCCCGCCCTCCCCCGGCGCTCCCCTCCCTCGTCCGCCCCCTCCTCCGCCCGCGCCGCTCTCTTGGAGCCGGGCAGGGCGCTGTGTCCGCCCGCTCAGTCCCCGCGGACGCGCCACGATGAAGGCGGGCGGTGAGTGCGGATCTGCCCGCGGGCTCCGCGGGTGCTGCTGTTTCCCAGGTCCTCCCGCGCTGAGGGGCGGCTCCAGAGCGGGCTCTGCCTGCTGGGCGCCTCCTGAGGAGGTCTGAGGGCGGGGGTTAACGGGATACACCGAGCCCGGGCTGAGGGACTGCCGGGACCCGCAGCGGGTGAGGGGCCGGGCCGACGGCTGCGCGCCCAAATTCAAACGCGGCGGGGGCGGTGCGGTCCGGCCCGGCGGGGGCTCGGGGCCGGCTCTGCCCGCGCACTGCTGCCCACCGGGGCCGTACCTCAGCCCCTCTGTGACCTCGGGGTCTGTGGCTGGCGGCTGTGCCTGAGCGCTCCTTGCCTCAAAGGCAAGGGGTCGAGCTGTGTATTGCGCGTGGAATAACATCTTGGGCGTCTGTGAGTTTGCAGGGTGCCCAGTAATGTGCAGCAAACCCCGTTCAAAAGTAAGAGAAAGTGGTTTTTACTGTAAGGGTGGCTGAACGAAGGTACCTGATTGCTCAGAGCGATTGTGGCATCCTCATCCTTGGAGTTGTTCAAACCCACCTGGATGTGGTCCTGCCCCATTTGGCGGGGCAGATGGACTGGGTGACCCCCAGAGTTCTCTTCCAGCCTAAACCACTCTGGTTTCGTGAAGCAACATATTAGAAATGAACCTGTGACACTTCCTGTCTGTAGAAATTGAGTTTTCTCTTCACTGAGTTGCTCATGTACCCCCTGGTCTCTATTTGGATGCTCATATAGGCTGAACTGGCATCCCAGTTTGAGTGTCCGTTTCATTTTCATGGCAATAATACTGCTGAGGGTAATACATTTTATATATATATATGTGTGTGTGGAGATATGTAGATAGATAGATAGATATAAATATATTATTGCATTGAAGTAATACTCCAAAAGACATAGGCAATGGATCTTCCATTGGCACCCCTGGCAGCAACTGCTTGGAAAGATAGACTTGAGTAGGCTTGGTGGTCTTCCTAATATCTCTGGTTGCATTCCAGGGACTACTCTCAGTTGAGAAGGAAAGGTTGGGGTATGGGGGAGGTAAATGAAATTATAGTAGTGACAGTTAAACCATTTGTTACTACTGAACAGGGACAGCTGAACTGTTTGTCACTACTAAACATGGTCACATGGGCTCAGAGGGGCTCTTAGTGAAGAGCACTTGAGCATAGCCACCTCTTCTGAGTCTCTTGGCTTCATTAACCAATTTGAACAAGTCCTTTCTGCTCTGTGGCTTAGTCCTGTGGCATTATGTGGCATGAGCTATATTTTCCTGGTTAATGTGTTTGCCGTGTCCTGTGCTGCAGTGAAGAGGTGCTCAAGGGAACACCTCTGTACATGTGTAGTACCTTTTTTCCTTGTCCTGTTCCATCACTAACTGAGGTGTCCTGTGTTTTTCTTTTCCAGTGGTTCACTGTAGATGTTCCAGATGTTTTTCTTTCCCTTCAAAGCGAAGGATAATAAAACGGCCTCGAGTCCTGACATTCTTGAACCTCCCCGAGGATGTTCTGTTTCACATCCTGAAGGGCCTCCCTGCTGCAGACATCCTCTCAGTCAGAGCTGTAAGTGCTGTAGCTTCCCCTCTGCCAGGCACCACTACTCAGCTCTGCCTTCAGGAGCCTCAACTGCCTATGGAACAGGCTTCTCATGTCACAGTGAACCTGAAGAAACTCAAAGAGTGCCTGCAGAGTTTAGATTTTTGCTATCCCAGGGACAATTTCGTTTCTCACTGCTCAAGTTAAGAGTAGCGGCAGTATTTGACTGCTTTTTGTACCTTTTCTGGGGCAATTGTCCTGCCAGATTACTGTGGCTGAACAAATTGGTTTGGTTTGGCATCTCTTGCCTTACTGGTTATCAGGCAGGCAACAACTTAAACATAACTTGTGATTAATTAGTTACTTTAAAATAAGATGGCAAAGACCTGTTCTTCTGTTAGTCCTTTTATTTTGGTAATCATTATTTTATGTTCCCTCTGTGCAGGTGCACTCACATCTTAAATACCTTGTAGATAATCATTCCAGTGTTTGGGCACATGCAAGTTTCCAAGACTTGTGGCCATCTCCAAACAATCTGAGGATGTTTGAAAGGTAAGTTTTAAACATCAAATTTGTCTGGCCTTTTAGAAGAGGTTGTTTGAAGGAAGATTAACTGTTCTAATCAGTCCTCAGTGTAATTGGGGCATCTGACTTGTACAAAGAGGGAAAATATTTGCTTTGAGAATGAAAAAATGGTTGATTTCAGGTCTAAGCTGCAGCTGGTCACTGCTGTCTCTTTAACCAGAGCAGGGCCTATTGCATATACCAAAGTTAATTCTCTTCACAGGCATTAATATTCCAGACTGGAACAGTGCACATTCCCTAAAACCTCTTTCTGGTGCTTCCATGTGAATGAACAAGTGAGGTCAGGGGCTCCAGAGAGTAATGCTGTTTCTAAATCTGAGTTGGCTTGGTCACTTCTTGTGCAAACCAGTGTATTGAAAAACAGGTGAATTTCAGTAACAAAGTTTGAAAGGATAATAATAAATCTGCTTTAAAAAGATGCAGAACATCTTTTTATCCATCTGATTTGAAGGGGATCCATTGGTGTCAGGGATTCCTTTAACATGATAAAGAATTTAAATGCCATGATAATGGTTTTGCTTCTGGCTGTCGCTTCTTTCTGAGGCAGACCACTATGAGCACATCAGTTTGGGAGGGAGGAACACGAGGGCTTGATGTTTTGATGCATGTCCTTGAGGGCACAAGGACCAAACTGTGGATTCTGGTGCTAGGAAGGATTTCAACCTCAAGTGCTTTCTCTGTTTGCCCTTCAGGGCTGCTGAAAGTGGTAACTTTGAAGCTGCTGTGAAGCTGAGCTTGGCGTACCTGTACAATGAAGGCCGTAAGTGTGGGAGCTTGTCCTGGGGCTTTGGGGAACATGACATAGCACAAGGAAGTTTTACTTTGCTCTGCTTAGGCACTGGCCACGAAGCTGCCAGGTGTTCAGTGATGGGACCAGGATAGAGCCTGGGAATTCAGGATTAGGAGTTATCCTCTGCAAACTTGTGATCAAACTCTGCTACTTTGGTAGTGTGATAAATGTATCAAAAGAGCCTGACAAGTGACAGGAGGAGCCTCCTCGCACAGGGTCCTGGCAAGGCAGTTGGTATTTGCAGAATGAAGCCCCCAACTTAGGTTATGTGTTCCTACAGCCTGACTGTAGTAAGATTTTTCTTACTACATGATTTTTAAGGCTCTAAAGGAAAGAGACAGTTCAACCTTTTCCTGATTGTTTCCTCTTGTCTGTCTTGGCCTGATTGAATGCCAAGCATTGTGAACAAACTCTACTTGATTCCTGGCTTTCTCTCTGGTTCAGTGTCCATCACAGGCCATGGGCGTGCAGAAGTGAACGGAATAAAGGCATCTCACTACTTCAGCTTGGCAGAGCACCTGAATGTGTGTGCAGTCCCCTTTATCTGGCTGTTCATCCGTCCTCCCTGGTCCTTCTCTGGAAGCTGCTGTAAAGCTGTCGTCTACGAGAGTCTCAAGGCAGAGTGTCAGCTCGACAAGGTCAGGTTTCTTTCTGCCCTTGGCTTTACCCTACGTCAGTAACTGTGTCTTGTTATTTTGGAAAAAATGTTTTTGTTTCCCCGAGGAGCCTCCTGTGCTCTTGTTGCTTCAATGACTGTGGCTCAGGCATTTTATTGAATTTATTGCCAAACTGCACATGATAGATCATGAGTTCTGGAGGCCTGTACTGTCTTTTCTGAGAGGTTCAGTGCTATCTCAGGGATAACAAAACATGGAGGAAAGCAAGGGAGAGGAATGATTGAAAGATAAACCAAAACTGTAGTCTGGGATTACTAGCAAGAATTGCTGTGGTTTAACAATGCTTTATCTTGATGCTTTCTTCAGGCTCAGAAAGGATCTGTTCTCCACAGCTTGGCTAAGGTCTTGAATTTCTTTGAGGTGAGCAGTATTTCTGTTGTGATGGGTTTGGGTTTTTTTCTGGTGATGCTAATGCTGTTTACCTTGATTAAAAAAATAAATTATCCAGATGCTCTTTCCCGCCTCAGATGGCCCAGGAGTTTCTGTTCTCCTGAGTTTAATTTACTGGTTGTTTAAAGGAACATTATTAACTTACTTTATTGAATTGTGAAAACCGTGAAATTAATTTTGGCGTAATTATGGGCTTGCAGTATGTTCAGGTCACAAAGGAAGCCTTCCAGTTGTAATGCCTAGTGCAACAAAAACTAAAATAAAAAGCCTTCAGTGGCAAGCAAGCCAAAAAGCATTCATCTGGCTGAGGAAAAGCCTCAGAGCCTGCATCTGCAAATGGCAGCACTGAGTGGATGTGGGAGCGTTCCTGAGAGGCTGAAGGGCATTCCCAAGGGATGGATTCTTCTGTGTAGCTTTAGCACAGTGTTCTGTAGCTTCTGAAGTGTTGAAGCATCCACTTGTCTGGACAGAAAGAATACCAATATATGCATTTTGTTTTTAGGATGAAGGAAAAAAGAAAGAATCTCTTGAAATGCTTGAAGAATCATCAAAACGGGGTTGTTTAATCAGCTCCTACCTCCTTTGGGAAAACAACAGAAAAGCTGCTGTAAGTAGTCATTTTTTTGTCTCCAAACATCTTTTACACTAACTTCTGGATCTCTGTTGTGTGCAAGGAATGTCCTCAGAAAGGAATTGCTGTTCCTCAGAGCTTACCTTCTTCATAAACAAGGAGAGTGCTAAGAAATCTCCGAAATGAGCTTTGGTGTCTGCCTGGGTGTTTGAAGTGAGGCTACAAGCAGTTGTAGCCAAGGTGCCACAGAAGTTGCTTTACTCCAACTCTGCTGAAGGCCTGGGCACTGCTGGCCAGTGATGCCAGGGCTCTGGGGAACAGGAGGGGGAGGCTCCTGCCTTGTCATTAATAAATCTGCCAAAGCTCTTGCCTTGGAATCCTGAGTGACTGCTCTCATTTCCTGTGAGACCTTGGGCAAGAACTGAAAAAAGGTTCTTAAAAAAAGTGATGTCATGATGAGAAACAGACTTGTTGCTGAAATAATAGATGTACCTCTTGGCAGTGTTTTTTCTCTGGATATTGGTGCTACAATTCTCCCGTTTGTTGTGTAAAGGCCGTGGATTTTTACATCTGTTTGTGTTCCTCTCTGTAGATGTCAGATCCTGGAAGATACCTCCAAAGTCTCAGGAAGCTACGAGACTACGCAGCCAAGGGCTGCTGGGAAGCACAGGTAAGACTGAGTTTTCCCAGAAAAACAGTCTTTATTTGGTCGATTCTGTGCTGCCGTTGTAGGTTTAGATTTCTCTTTTTAGAAGCAGGACCAGCATTGCTGAGTGATGTCTTTATGTGCACATCTGTATCTACTCTGCAGATTCTCTTCTTTGGGAAATTACTGCACACCTGTGGCAGAATGGAGTAAAGATGCATCCTTTGATGGACTTAAAAAACTGGTCCCAAATAACCTGTGTGCTCAACATTTAAACCAAACTAAGAACTACTAGTTCAAGTAGTTTGTCATGTTCACTGTTTTCAGCAGGAAAATTAGAGGACCATCCTCTGCTGCCTTAGTTTGCATTTGGTAAAGTAAGCATACTTTCTTTTGTGTTCTCTCTACTACAGATAGCTTTAGCCAAAGCTTGTGGGAATGGAAACCAACTAGGATTAGAAGCAAAATCTTCCAGGGAAATGGTTTCTCAAATCTTTCAAGCTTCCCTTCCTATCAGCAAGCAAAGCATCTTCACTGTGCAGAAAGGAATGAATGAAATAATGAGGTAGGAACTTGGATCCAGGAGTGAGGCCCCACAGCAGAAACCATTCCTTATTTCCCTCTACACCTCTACATTCCCTCTACAACTTTTCTGGGCAATCTGTGCCAGGGCCTCACAGGGAAGAATTTCTTCCCAATATCTCATCTTGCCCTGCCATCTGTCAGTGTGAAGCCATTCTCCCTTGTCCTGTCACTTCAGGCCTTGTCCAAAGTCCCTATTGACTCCCTTTTCCTGAATAAACACCCACAGCAGTGTCACCTGTGTTAGCCTGCCCCTTAATCTTTGTCGATAAGTTCCTTATCCTTCCCTAGGCAGACCTCAATACATTCCAGTTGCTCTCTCACATGTAGGGCAGCTCCACCACTTCCTCTTGCTGGCGTTTGTTTCCTAAAAAAGTGCATTACCATCCATGGCCGCATTCCCGCCACACAGGTGTCCCACCATGGCTCTGTAATGGCAATGGGATCATGGCACTGTGACCACACACACATCTCCAGCTCCTCCTGTTTATTCCCCACACTGTGTGTGTTGGTGTGCAGGGGAGGGGATGGAGCAGGCAAGTTTTCCAGGAGGGCTGCAAGAGGATCCACCACAGTCACAACCCCACTTGAGGGAGTTGGCTCTTCTCTTGGGATGCATCTCAGGAACACTTGGCACTGCTCTGCTTGGCCTGGCTCATTCCCCAGTTGGATGTCATGGTGTGGGACACCACTTCCCAAGTCCTTCCTTCCTTAAGTCTCTCTTCCTGTTCTAGGTATATCCTGGTGGATTGGCTGGTGGAAGTGGCTACCATGAAGGACTTTTCTAGCCTGTGCCTTCACATGACAGTGGGATGTGTGGATCGTTACTTGAAGCTGAGACCTGTACCTCGTGCTCGGCTCCAGCTTTTGGGAATAGCTTGCATGGTCATTTGCACACGGTGAGGGTTCTGGCTGGTGAGCAGAGGTGGTCATTGTGATCATCCAAATTCTTTCCTGCAGCTCAAACTTCTCCCCCAACCCCATCCCTTGCTTGTAATACAGGAAGGACTCTGACTTCCCTCTACTTTGACTGCTGCTTAACTGTGTTTACACACAAACACAGACTCTAAATGAGGCAAAAAAGGTAGTTCCTTGCAGGTTTTTTTCTTATTTAAACACATGATCATAGCTGTGGATTGCTCTAAATGCATTCCATCAGCAACTGGAGTCTTTGACACCATATTGGCATGAGAAAGCTGGAGAGGAGTGACAGCAGCAGTGATCCATAGTTGAGCCTGTTACACTCAGATGAACTGCATGGTGTGGTGGAAGATTATCCTTCTGTGTTGATTTCCTTAAGATCTTGCATATTAACCTAGGAGAGGCTTCATAGATGAAGAATTAGGATCACAGAATCACAGACTGGTTTGGGTTAAAAAGGACCTTAAAGATTGTCTCATCCCACCCCCTGCCATGGGCAGGGGACACCTTCCACTATCCCAGGCTGCTCCAAGCCCCGTCCAGCCTGGTCTTGGACACTTCCAGGGATCATGGGGCAGCCACAGCTTCTCTGGGCACCCTGTGCCAGGGCCTCACCACTCTCACAGCCAAGAATTTCTTCTGTATTAGGAAGAACATGCAATTCTTTCTTTCCTGGTCTACCTGGGAAGGTACCTTGTGAAATTGTTTAACTCTGGTCATTGTGGGTGCAGTTATCTGCCATAAGTGCACAAATCCCCTTTCTGCTGGGGCTAACTGATTATTTAACATTGCAGTTTCATCAGCAAAGAGATGCTGACGATAAGGGAAGCTGTGTGGCTGACAGACAACTCCTACAAATATGAAGAGTTGGTCAGAATGATGGGTGAGATCATTTCTGCCTTAGAAGGAAAGATACGGGTGAGTTTGGAAAGTGGATGGAATATTTCCCCCCCATTGGGCTGCTATTCAAGTCAGGCTGTAGCAGCTCTTATCTAAGGAGTTGGGGGTTTCTGTCAGTGTTCTCAATCAGCTGTGGAGCCTGTGCATGTCTCAGAGCATGCAGATGTAGAACCCTCTGCCTTCTGTAGAGATTAAAATGTCAGTTTTAAGAAGCCATTTATTCTCTCACTGGAGAATGTTTCAATGTCAATGTAGTAGTTAAACAAAAAAGCCCCAAACAAACAAAACCCAGCACCTGGAAACAGCTGTTCTAAACACTTTGTGCTGTTTTTGTGTTTCCAACCTCTGTTCTCCTTTCTGCACTAGATACCCACCATTTTTGACTACAAAGAAGTTCTGTCAAGCATTGTCTCTCTGGAGAGAAGAACTCTTCACCTTTACAGCTTCATCTGTGAGCTGTCCCTCCTGAACACCAGCCTCAGTGTGTATTCTCCGGCCCAGCTGGCTGCTGCTGCACTGCTGCTGGCCAAGATGCTGCATGGGCAAGGTAAGCGATCTTACCTCAAGTGGAGCTGCAGCACAGAGTGCCAGTCTGCCTTCTCTTTCTGGGGGGTTTTTTGGGTGTTAGTTTGTCTTTAGGCAAGATGTCCCAATCACTTGGCTGGGGGAGGTGGAGAGAAGGGTGGAGAAGAGGAGGACAGGTATAAGAATTCAGAATGAAGAGCTGAGTTCAGGCTGTTGGGCTGTATTGGGCAACCAAGATGATTAGAGGGCTGGAACAGCTCCGTTATGAGGAAAGGCTGGGAGAATTGGGTTTGTTCAGCCTGGAGAAGAAAAGCTTCAGGGTGATGTAATTGTGGCCTTCCAGTACCTGAATGGAGCTGACAGGAGACGTGGGCAGAGTCTATTTACAAGGGTGTAGAGAGACAGGACAAGGGGGAATGGCTTCCCACTACCAGAAGGCAGGGCTAGATGGGATATTGGGAAGGAATTTTTTCCTGTGAGGGTGGGGAGGCCCTGGCACAGGGTGTCCAGAGCAGCTGTGGCTGCCCCAGTCCTGGAAGTGTCCAAGGCCAGGTCGGACAGGGTTTGGAGCAACCTAGGATAGTGGAAGGTGTCCCTGCCTATGGCAAGGAGTGGAATGAGATGGGCTTTGAAGTCCCTTCCAACCCAAACCATTCCATGATTCTCTGATTCTATTTTACCTCTTGATAGCAGTGATGAACTGGAGCATTAGCATCAGACTATGCAAACTTTGTGTTTAAATGAGACTGAAGATTTCTATCGTTAGGTTTAACATCAGTTTGGCAGATAAGCCTATCCTTGAAGCCAGTTGTGAACATGAACAAACTATGGACAGGCATAAGCTTGCAAAGCTCATGATCCCTATTCTATTAAAAAAAAAAAAGCTGACTACAGAACTACTGCACTTCATGAATATGTAATTCAATACATGAATGTGTACTCTCTTTTCCAGCACATGCCTGGACCAGCCAGCTGTCTGAGTGCACTGGTTTTTCTCAAGAAGACCTCTTGCCCTGTGTGCTGAGCCTCCACCAAAAGTGGTAATGGTTTTGGGACTCTTTGGGGGGGCCACATGAATATTTGGATTGCAGCTCTTGCAGATGTGCTGCACCTGTACCATAAGCCCTTCCCAGTGAAGGAGGGACCTTTGGGTAACTGCCTTGTTCCCCTGCACAAGGCACTAAGGTCCAGTTCAGGGACAGCTGTTCTATTTCTGCCAGCTGGTCTGGCCCTGGGTCACAGAAAACGGAGACAGAAAAGGAATTAAAAGCTCACATGCTCAGAAGCCACCAGGTGTCCTGATGAAGCTGCTGAAACACCAACTCCCTTAGCACAGCACTGAGGGGCACAGAGGGAAAGTACCTAACTTGGCAGGTTTTCTAAATATTGTTTCATAGAATCCATTCTAAGATGGGGGTTTTAATCTTTTTTTCCAGCTTCCATGATGATGTCCCAAAGGATTATAGGCAGGTGTCCCTAATGGCAGTGAAACAGCGATTTGAAGATGAGCGCTATGAAGAAATAGGCAAAGAACAGGTGGGTGAGCTGTGGCTGCCTCTGCTGCTGGCTGACACCCAGAGCAGAGCTGCTGCCCCATGGCAGGCTGTGTGAATAAAGTGGGAGTTTAACACTTGAGTTGCAGGGACTCTTAACTGATGTTTGAGTACCTGTGGGAAGAACTTGCTGGGATAGATTTCTCCTAGAAAATGAATGGCCTCCTTCTGGCTATTTAGTTCTTATGAAAATCTTTTGGTCTAATTCTTACAGGTGCTTGGATTTTTTTTTTAAATCTATTTATTTATTTAATATTTTAGGTTATGAGTTACAGCCAGCTCTGCTCATTGTTGGGTGTGAAACAGGAGGACCCAGAGCCCAGTCCCTTGCACAGGAACGTGGTGGAAATTCAGACTTTCCTCAGCTCTCCCTCTGGAAAGAGAGCTAAAAGGTGAGTGTAACTCATGGCTGTCAGTGGCTCTGAAGATCAGCCTGAGCCTTTCCTTCTCTCTGGTACCCTGAGGTTTCATTCCTAAATACAATCAATTTCCTGTCACCATCTTGACATACCTATTAAAAGAGCTGGAAATGACTTGGCTTTTAACATGTGATTTCTGGGGTTTTTTGCTACAGGAGGAGGGAAGACAGCATTCAGGATGACAGAGGCAGCTTTGTGACTACACCCACAGCAGAGCTGTCCTCCCAGGAAGAAAGTCTGCTGGACAACTTCCTGGACTGGAGTTTAGATTCCTGCTCTGGTTATGAAGGTGATCAGGAAAGTGAAGGCGAGCGAGAAGGAGATGGTGAGCAGTTTATTCTTATAAAAAGCAGCCAAGAGGATTAAACCTGTCTTTTCATTTTTGCTTAAAACTGTTTCTCAGGCACCAGATGCCTGAACTTTCAGCTGAAGACCAGTTGGAAAAACTCTTCCCCTTCCCCCATGGTTATAACTGTTAAACCCTCTCAGAAGTATCTATCTTTCTTTGTGCTGCTTCAGAACATGATGAGGGGTTTTGTATTTGCTCAGCATTTCAAAATCAGGCTGTTTGCAGTGCACCAAATGCGATGAATGAGCCACTGTCTTAGAAACACTAATTAGCTGCTGGGTTTTGCTAACCCTGGGCCTGGCTGCTCATTTTCTAACAGCTCTTAGTACCTGTTGAAATAGTCTGAGGGAAGAAAAGACCCTCACAACCTTACAGCAGCCCCAGAAAGGCCTTGAATGTGCCAAATAACAAACAGCAGCCCTGGGTACTTGTCCACAACGTTTATTACAAAACCATGTACTGCCACTCTCGTTCAGAAGAGAAAATCCCTGGTTTAGAAGGTGAACTTCGTGCCCTGCCCTCCAGGTGTGAGCAGAAAGAAGGTTGACTTTTGCTTGGCTTTTTTCTGCTTGACTCTGTGCTGAGTGCCTGCTTGTTGCTGGATTGGGACAAACTAAGGTTTCTCTTTTCCCATCCTGCAGTGACCAGCCCCAGTGGGATCCTGGATGTGACAGTGCTGTACCTGGACCCTGCAGAGCACTGTGGCCAGGACTCCAGTGATGAGGACAGCCTGCCCGGGGAGTGGGATGGCTCTGGGGCACCCCACAGGGAGGGGGAGTTGCCAGGGGCATATCTCACCCCAAGGAATCCCAACCCAGAGGGGAGCTCAGGCTACTCTTCTGTCAACACTGCCAGTCCTACATCTTCTGTCGAAGGCAGCCCTGGAGCTCCTCCCAAACCTACCTCAGCACTGCCCCACAGCAATGCCATGAACAGGGAGCCGTGCCAGCCCCATTACCTGCACAGGAGACAAGTCAAGAGAAAAAACATGGCAGAACACACTGAAGAAAGGCTGAACTTGGGCTTCTTAAGCCTCTGATCTCTTCACACTTCTAACTTTTCCAGGATTCCTGGAAACCATATTTCTGTTGCAGTCATACAGGGATGATAGTGAATAATTGTAAATACCTCCAAAAGAACAACCCCCTTCCCTTCAACCTTGTCTATTTCCTCCCTTCACAGCTGCCTTTTTCATATCCCCTACTGTCTCATCCTCTGCTAACTAAGGTTCTGCTCTCTCTATGAAACTTTATAGCCCAATTTTGTCATCCCTCTTAGTGATAGAAAAGAACTGTCCTGTCCCTTGCTTCCTCTGAGGCCTGGTACTATGAATGAAATGAATTGACATTGGTTCTCAAGTTTCTGAATGTAACACTATGCTTGAATTCTTCCACTTGAAAGACCTATTTTGAGGTTGTACTGCCTTTTTACTCTGTCCAGGTCTCCCTCAGCTCCCTTCTCTTCTTGTCTATGGCATTTGCTGCACTGATACAAGGTTTTTATTGAAAAACCCCAGAGGTAAATGAAGGCTCACTGCAGGTCTGAGCTGCTCTCTCACCTACCTCTCACATGGTTTAAACCCCATTTGCCTCTTCTCTTGTTGCCATGTTTTCCTCACCTGAAAATCCTTCTGTGCCTTAACACAAAGTGAACATTGGAATACCAAGGTACAAGACTTCAAAAAGATGTCACTGAAGTTAACACTGGAACTGGACTCCAGGACTGTTTAGAAGTTACTGTGGCATTGGCAACAGTTCAGATACACACAGTGTAGTGAGTGTTTATTGACTGTTTTTTTATAAAATCATTTTGTTATTAGAGATGGGTCCTGGTCTTCCTTCCCTTCATTCCCTGGCCTGACGCTTGGAGAACTGCTGGGCTGAGGTCAGGGTTTAGCTCTGAGCTGAGTTCTGATGGTTAAGTTGCAGTGGCACTGCCTGAAGGCTATTTACAGAAATCTCACAAGGAGCAGAGGGCTCAAACCACCCTCAGAAGGCCCCAGAAAGGCCTTGAATGTGCCAAATAACAAACAGCAGCCCTGGGTACTTGTCCACAACGTTTATTACAAAACTATGTACTGCCACTCTCATTCAAAAGAGAAAAATCCCTGCTTTAGTTTCCCGGCTCACGGTGGCTCCACTGCAGTTCTCCAGCTACTGCTTCCCCTGACCTGCCATGCAGGAGTGTCTTCACTTTAACTTGGTACAGCAGCAGCTCAAACTTCAGTACTGGGTCACATTAACATGGGAGGAAAACACATAAAAACCCCTCTCATTCTAAAACTGGTAAAAGTTAAAATGTATCTGGGAAAGGCCTCACTGCAGAAAGCTCTGAACTCTTCCTGTGCAAGTTTTCTTGATCTGAAAAAATAAAAGCAGAGAAGGGGAAGATGAATCAGTTTAATTCCTTCCCACGAAGAGGAAATTAGGTGAAGAGCTAGCTCTGTGTTCCCACTGCTGAATGCAGAGCCTTGGCTGATGCAGCCCTGCACTAAAACCAGATCTGGCTCTGTATTAAGCCTCACTCTTGGAGGTGCTTCATGGCTAAAATAGCACCTGGGCTTGAGAGCCACCACTGCCTCAGGGCTGAGGCACTAAAACCAGAACTATAGGCTGCTTTTTGAGAGAGAAAAGTGAAAGTACAGCCCAGAACTTCGGATTTAAAAGAAGAAAAAATTACTAGATGGCATGACTCTGCACTTTGTTATCACCTCCACAGCCCTGCAGCCCCTTCAGCCTTTGCTTTATTAACCCTTGTATTCCTTCATGGGCAAGTATTTCCAGAAAAACTTGAGGAAACACGGGCTAAGCCTGGCTTTGTTTAGCACGGGACTGGTTTCAATAGAGAATGACATGTCAGGAGGAGCAGGCTGGTCTCACCTGGAGAGATTTCACAGCCCTGCCTGCTCTGTCCTCACCTGCCTGTGGCAGCACCGGGCACATGCAGCAGGTCCCAGCACTCACCTAGGGCACCACTCGGATATCCACAGAGTCGTAAGCTGAAGCTTTCATCTTTTCCAGTGGCTTCCCAAAGAGCTGCCGCAGGGCCGCGTAGTCAGGCTTCTCCTCGTACTCCAGTGCCATCACCTGCTCCAGGTAGCTCTCCAGGGCATCTGCAAAGAAAGACTCACACTGGAGCTGCACAGAAATTCCAGCTGCCAAATGGCCATTTCAGGCTGCTTGTCCTGCAGCCAGCTCACCCACCTTCCCAGGCAGCTGCACAGAGAGGAAAACCAAACCAAGGCTAATACAAAACTCAGACAGAATCACAGAATTATAGAATAAAATAGAATCACCAGCTGGTTTGGGTCGGTAGGGACCTTGAAGCCCATCTCCTTCCACCCCCTGCCATGGGCAGGGACACCTTCTACTACCCCAGGTTGCTTCAAGCCCGTCCAACCCGGCCTTGAACACTTTTCAGGCATGGGGCAGCCACAGCTCCTCTGGGCAACAAAATGGAATGGAGAAGTGACCTCTAGCCCCAGATACTGCATTTCTAAACCCACCAGTCCACTTGTCCCTTCAGCAAGGTTCATGAAAGCAGATCATGGGAAGCAGCCATTGTTCTGTACAGAAAAAAAGGGATTTGTTCCCAGCCTGCCAGACAGTTCATGCAATGCTTGGTCACCATCACCACTGGATGCCATTCTGGACCAGTACCCCAGCACAGAAAAAGTTCTGGCTTCAGGTACAGTCAGTCCTCCATCCCTGAGTCCCACTGCCACTGAGAGCAAGCCCATACCTGGAATGGATCTCTGCCTGAAGCACAGTTGGAGAAGGCATCTCACATCCTTTCTGTACCTGGAATAGTCAGAGTCCTGTCAGGTGAGAAGCAATGGAGCAGGCACCTGGCTCAAACAGGGACAAAAAAAAAATCCCCAAAAGGCTGAATTCAGATGGCTGTGTTCTGGATGAAGCATAACTTGGGGTTCACCAAACACCCTGGGGCCAGGCTCAGCCTTGGCTGCAGGATTTACCATATCCCAACAGCGTATTGTGACCGGGGGATTTCAGTCACAAACCCCCCCTCGCTGCTTTCTGCTGAGCATTTCCCAGAAGAGTAGATGATTTCTCCTACCTTTCTTTCCGTCCCACCACAGCTCCTGCTTTGTCCAGCTCATCAGACCAAGGCAAAATGCCACAGAGCCATTTCAGAAGACAGTAGCCCAGAGATTCCAAGTCACTCCGTCGAGATGGTCCTGATGGGAAGCACAAGACATTCACATGTCACTCATGAAGGGGCAGAAGTAAAGAAATCCAAGAGCTTCATGAGGATGTGTTCTGGGATATCAATACTCCTGAGAGCCTGCTAACTCACATAGTTCAGGAATCTCCTCCCAGCCTCTGGAAGAAGATTTCCTGAACACTGTGAAAGAGCAGTCACATCCCAACCAGGAGAAGGATGGAATTTGGCACAGGCTGCCCAGGGTAGTGTGGGGTCCCCATCCCTGGAGGGATTTAAAAGTCATGTAGATGTGGCACTTGAAAACTTGGGTTAGTGGTGACCTTGGCAGTGCTGGGTTTACAGCTGGACTCAATGACCTTAAAAGGTCTTTTCCAACCCAAGTGATTCTATGATTTAAATGCCTTTCCAGCTCTCATTGCTTCAAGGTCAGAGCAGAGCCTGCTGCAAATCTGGTTTGGGCAGGGATCCAGTCTGGCTTGAAACAGAGCCCTGCTAAGCCAGCACAAAGGGCCCTGTTTTCTATTCCCCACACACCTGCAGCAGCCAAGGCTCCAGATGGAGCAGGAACATCCCTGCTGCAGTCACTGAGTGACCTGGCAAGTCCCAACACAGCAGCCATCAGGAGGCAGGAGTGAACAGCCCAAATAGGAACCAGGCTCCTGGTGCATGTGAATGCCTGGAAAGCAGCAGTACCAGCAACGCCAGAGGGGAGCCCCAGCTCCAGGGAGCACCACCACAGGAACAGTTCCAGCACGTGTCACAAATCCAGACCCACCTGCACCCTTGTGGCTATCCAGGCTGATGAACTCCACCGTGCCCTCGTGAGGGGTCCTGCTGCCCTCGCGCCAAGCCACGTGCTTCCCCCCGGGGCAGTACCGGAATGCGAAGCCATAGCCAGCGAGGGTCACCTGCAGGGCAGCAGAGCACCCTACTGAGTGCAGTGCAGCCCCCAGTGCTGCCCCACAGCCCCTGCTTGAGCACTGCCCAGCCTGCTCTGCTGCCCTGCCCAAGGCAGGGACCTGGGGGCTGCCTTATCCCATGTCACAATCCCACCTACCTCCAGTGCCCTTTCCTGGCAGCACTGCCCCTGCTCCCTACCTGTGTGAGGTCTGCTGGGTTCAAATAGATGTTCTCAGCAGTGATGTCCCCATGCACATACTCATTCTCATGAATGTACTCCAGGCAGTCTAGCTGGGAATAAACAGGGGGAGCATATCAGACCCATGCAGGCTCCTGCAGCACCCTGGCTATCACTGAGCTGGACCTTCCCCAGCTCCCTGCAGCTATATGGAGGAGCACTAAAAACACTACATCTCACAGCCTTCAAGTTCAAAGGTCAGGTTTTTCTCATTCTTCTTATCCCAAATTCCTTCAAGGTGACACAGTGCTCAAAAGGTGATACTAAAGTTTACAGGAGGTTTGAAAGATGCTACTTAGAGACCCCACCCAAGCCCCTGGAGCAGCTTTAAAACACCTCTGGGAGATCCAGAAGGAAGTTAGGAGTCTTTTCTGAAAAAGTCTTGGGAAGGATTGGTTCTCCACATACCACACGAATTGCAATCTGAAAAGCTGCCTTCTCCCTCAGCAGGTGCAGGCCATCACTCAGGACCGACTGAAGGGATCGCCCCAAGTCAGAGAACACCAAAAACCTGCAGGAGAAAACGGCTTTGCACATGGCAGTACCCACCTGGTTTGGAGACTCTGCAACAGACACTTGTCAAGTGATCCACTGGACCCCACTTCAACTAAGTTGACCTGGGCAAACACTTCCCTGACTTTTGATAAGAGAAAACTTCTTATAAAAGAGACAGATGTGCTCATCATGTGCTGCAGACACACAGCCTGAGTGTCCCCTTTGTGTTAAGTGTCAAGGACCAGAATAAGGTGTCCCCTGGCCTGAGGGGAAGCAGCAGCAAAAGCAGCAACTTCACCAGCAATACAAGGACTGAAGGAAACAAAGTAATGAGAGGCAAAGCATTTAATAAGTGATAGGAGCAGTGCCTAAGGTCAGGAACCCAAGGGACAATGACAAAAGGACTAGCAGACAGCAAGCGGAGGAGAGGGAAAGCCAGAGATGCTCAGGCAGCCCAAGAGCTCAGTCATCTCACCTGTAGCTGTCTGCATGCAGTCCAAAGCCAACGCAATTGGGGATGCCCAGCAGCGGCACGGAATGCCACTTCTTCCACTTCTCCACTACAAGGGGAGAGAAGAGGACAGTGCAGCAGATGCTGCTGAGGAGCTCCAGGAGGAAGGAGTCAGGGATGCTCCTCCTCTGAAGGTCTGCTCTGCCCTGGACAGGTGACAGTGGGAAGCCTCTCATCCTGACTCTGTCCCCAGAATTCCAGTCTGATGTGGGGGAGTATTGGCATGTCAATGCATATAGCACTGTAAAGCAAGAATGAACAGAGAAGATTCTGGGAATATCGGAGCAGGCTAAGGCATGGGATTGCTACAGGGCTAGGGAAAACAAGGAGAGGGGGGAAAGAGAGGGGGATGGACAAGCAGATTTTTACAGTTCTAGAAGTGTAGATTTGACGTAAATTCCTCCATCCCCCTGCCCACATTCTCTGGGCAGCTTTGTTCTTGCTCAAGTTTTGGGATCAATGGAGTTGATACCAGAGAGCAGCTGACAGAACCACCAATGGAAGAGGGACAGGAGAGTGAGCCAAGGTGAGTCAAGCTGCAGGGCTGGACAGCTCCCAGACACATAAAGACAGAGTGAGGTGAGCAAGAAAGCTGTGGTCACACAGCACTGTCCTACAGCACACAGACTGCTGGGAGAACTGGCATTGACTGAACTCCTCAGCACTCTGGCACTAACCAAGCAGGGGATTAATTTATCCTAGCCTGGCCTTCCAAGAGATTCACATAACTGATGAGAGAGGAATACCAGTTATCCTTAGTCCTTGCCTTCCCAAGAAGCACCAACCTGTGCCTGCCTTGGCAGCTCGCTGGAAGAAATTCTGTTCATTGTAGATCCTCCCATCTTTGGCATCCTAAAGGGAACAGGAAGGAGGAGCGTTACTTCAGCCACACACATCCTGCTGGAAAGGGGAAATTGGGTAAGATTGCTATAAGACCTTCACTACTCATTTTAAAGAAAGCAAAGATCAACTAATAGAGCTGAGAACAGAGCTCAGGTATCTTGGTTCCCTATTTAATGCTGCCCCTAACAACCACATAAACTCTGAGCATCAGCACAGAGCAGGGGAGGGGCCTTCTCAGGTTGGGCCTTTCCAGCAGCCCGTTTACAGCTGTCTGAGGGTTAACAACAGCCAGGCAATGCAGCCCAGGCACAGCATGGAGAGAGCTCTGGTCCCACAGCTGTTACAGTAAAGGGAGCCAGGGGTGACCTTCTCAGCCACAGCAGGGATGAGGGTATTTCTACAAACAGGCAAGTCTCAGCAGAGAGCTGTAACATTTATTCTGTCAGAAAGTGAGACAAGAAAGTCTGTTTTTGTAACATTTGAGATATTGCTGTCACCGAGTGACCTCAACGGCACATAGTTTACACTCAGTGTGTCTGTGTTTGCCTACACACACGTTATCTATTCAACACTAACTCAGGACAGCAGCTATCATGCATGGGAGAAAGCAGAAGTGTTGCATTCTACCTGGTTTGATACAAAACTGGTACCAAACGTAGCTGGAGGAACAGCAGGCTCCAGACAACACAGACCATGTCCCAGAGGGTACTTCACTCTGCATCTTCCCTGTCAACCCATGGGGGCCATCAAACCCCAGAGCCAAAATGCTCTCATGTGCCATATCACACTGCACAGTGCTCAACAGACCACCAAGCAGCCAAAAGGTGCAAAACAGAGAAGTTGTGAGTGTTGCCTACAGAAGTGACTAGTTTTCCACCTACTGGTTCTAGTTTTGTGGCACTTAGCAGATTTTTCTCATCAACACTGTATTCCTTCTCCATCCTCTTACGTGTCTCCTCTGACAAAAGGCAGAGGGATTATCCAAGTGCCTGCAAGAGCCCCACAGAGCCATCAGTCAGCACTGGCCCTCCTACAGACCAGCAACCGCCAAGGGTCACAGCAGACAAGAAAACAGTCTTTCAGCTCTGGTTTGTGAGCTACTAAAAATCAATCGACTGAATTTCCACCACAGAACAGCTATTACTGGAAATAACACATTTCTGGAGAACCCAAGGTATTTACAAGTGCCTGGAAAGAGGGCTTGGAACTCCAACTATAATTCCTATTTGATTTCGAAGTGTGCTCTGGCTTTACACAGTGTCTCCATGCTGGCTCTCACACAGCCTCAGCACAGCACCAAATTCCAACCTCTCCAGTTTCCCCAGACTTCAGCAGGGTGTGTGCAGGCCTGCCAGAGAGGAGAAAAGTTGGTCTGACATTTTTGAATCAAGGTCTCCAACTCACACCACCAAGTTCAGTTCTGCAGGTTCCTGAGCCTGGTCGATCAAAGCAGCAACCTTCCATGATTAAGGCTTTGGGGGTTTTTTAATCCTCATACCCATTTTCTTCACACCTTTAGCAGAAAAGCCAACTGGTACTGAAATCCTAGCACAACACCCTCAGGAGGTTACATCCATCTCCTGAGTTAGCAGGGGCCTCTCTGACCACTCTCTCCAAATTCCTCAGATACTCTCAGCCAAACAGGTCGGGACACAGTACTCTATGCACTATTCCTTACCCAAACAGATCAAAACTCACAAGTTTGAGGGAGTAGCTTTGCTTTTGAGGACAGGTTCCAGATGCTGACTGCGCTGTGGAAGGATGGAACAGATGTGGTTACAGGAGCATCGAAAAGAAGTTCTGCATCATTAAATGCAGCCTGTGCAGCTGGATTTACTCATCCTCTACTTCTTTCCCTTGAGCTTTGCAAAGCAACCTTTGTGACAGCGCCTTCCCAGATCACTACAAAATAATTCTTACCTTGCTCCAGGAGCTCAGCACCCTGACATGCTGCAAGTGCAGTTCTGCTTATGTCACAGAAGCATCTGGGCATGGCTACAGTATGGGGGAGCTTTGAGGGGTATGTAAAGAACAGATGATTAGTAGAATCTCAAAGGCATCCCCAAATTCATTTGCTGAGCATTCCCTCCAGCTCACTCCATGGTTTGACAAGTCTGTGAGGGATGCCAAGTTCCTCTGCTCTGTATGGATGTTAGAGTTGTATGTGGCCTCCCTTCTCTAAAAGGATTTGCACCCATGACTTGGCCTCAGAGCAGTTCCTCTTCTCTTGCTCTTAGACCAAGTGCTATCCACAGGTTAGCTGCTGCTCATCACCTAAAACCTATTTCTATAAAAGCACTCTCTACTACTGATTTTCCTTTTCATCACATCTTTTAAAAAACACAGATGGATGCTCAGACTTTGTTATGCAACAGCTTGAATAATGAAAAAGAAAGTAAAGCCAAATATCAGGCAAAACTTGGTAATGGAGAAAATTCCTCCTGGACAGTTTCCAAATTAACAAGAGAGAAGAAGATCAAAAACTCCCCTTTGGAAGTTTACAACTAGACTGAAAAGATCAGCACTCACTAAGTGGCTGAGAAGCACCGTATGTGGTGTAGTTGCTTTCTTTGGCCTCAAAACAGGCTGAGAATTGACATTTAGTGGGTATTAACACCACTTACTGCACAGGAACTCCTTGTGCCAGCAAATAGTTTTTGGACCTAGAAGAACAGAAAGTGTGGCCCCAACGATGGACATTGCATCATAACACAGCAGCCTGGCCTTGGCTTGATATTATGCTCATGGCAGAGTGGCTGACAGGCAGATGCCCAGTGAGGAATGGCTGGAGCTGTGTCAGGGAAGGTTTAGGTTGGATATTAGGAAAAGGCTCTTCCTTTAGAGGGTGGTTGGGCTCCCCAGGAATGGGCACGGCCCCAAGGCCGCCAGAGCTCCAGGAGCGCTTGGACAATGCTCTCAGGGATGCTCAGGGTGGGATTGTTGGGGTGTCCGTGCAGGGCCAGGAGCTGGACTCCAGGGTACTTGTGGGTCCCTTCCAGCCCAGGATATTGTATGAATGACAGATCCTACAAGCCTGTGGGTCACTGCCAGCCCGGCGGCCACTCCGCGGGCTCTGGGGGTTTCGGGATGTCCCGACAGCCGTCCTCGAACCCAGAGCCGGGGACGCCCCCAACGCCTCCCGGCCCCCCCTC
>VWZW01002472.1:246917-282798 GCA_013397115.1 Edolisoma coerulescens | reverse complement strand
GAAGGGAACGGAGCTGGGGAAGGGACTGGAGCACAAGTCTACTGAGGGAGCTGGGGGGGCTCAGCCTGGAGAAAAGGAGGCTCAGGAGAGATCTTCTCACTCCACAACTGCCTGACAGGAGGGGGCAGCCGGGGGGAGGTCGGGCTCTGCTCCCTGGGAACAAGTGATGGGACAAGAGAAAACAGCTTCAGGTTGTGCCAGGGCAGGTTTAGGTTGAATATTGGGGAAATTTCTTCATGGAAAGCATGGTCAGATGCTGGAACAGGCTGCCCAGGACAGTGGTGGAGTCCCCATCCCTGGAAATGTTCAAAACCAAGTAGAAGCAGAAGGGATTCCCCTGTCCTCTGCTCAGAGCTGCTCGGGTGGCGTGTCCTGCCCAGCCACTGGGCAACTGCAGGGCAGGAGCAGGGCTGTACAAGGGTCCATGAGAAACTCATGTGTTGGGCTCCAGACTTTGTTCTTTTGCTAAATCCACAAGGCCAGTGAATATGCAGTTTATCATTTTATGGGCAACTGCAAACTCACTGGGCAAACCAGCTATGTTGTTTTTCAGGCAAAGGGTTTGACCAGCTCCTGCAGCAGCTTTATCCCCCCTCTCCTGCTGCTGCCCTAGCACAAAGGCTGTTATTGACACAATCGTGGAGCCCATCAGGCTCCCTGTGCCCACTGACCCACTCCCACTGCAGGACAGCAGCTGGGCACAAGCCAACCCCTCATTCTGCAAACAGGATCCAGCCCCAGTTCTGTTTGTGTTTACTTCTTTGTTTCAAAGCCTGAAGTTCCTGTCTGGGTCAAACCCAGAGTCACGTATCTGTCGGGCACTGGGTGTTGGGTTTGTAGAGGGCTGTGGGGTCGCTGGTCCCTGCAGCACCCAGCACCCCACCAGCCTTGCAGCCTCTTAGAAAGTTTTATTGCTGTTTGCACAACCAAGGTGTGGCTTTTATAGTCTGGCTGTATCGTGACTCCCAGATCTCTGTGAACACTGAGAGGGTGAAAACACCCCAGCAGTGAGAGCTGTGTGTCGCTGAACACTCATGGCCAGTCTGGTGTCTGCTGGCCATGGTTGCTCTTTGCAGGACCTGTGACTTTCTGGACACGCCCACGTCAGAAGTCACTCACTCTTCCTGAAAACAATGGCCATAAAAAGTCCTTGCCCTGCTATGGCTGCTTGTGCTTTTAATTTTCAACACAGACACTGTGGGGAGCAGAGAGGAATTTCCTGCTCCAGTGACAGTGTGGAAAGTACCCAGGGAGTGACAGCCCTCGGCAGGCGTGTGATGCCACTACCCCGGGAACCGCGTGCTCCTCCGTGCGGCCGTGGAGGTGCAGGCACCTGGCAGCACATCTTGTAGGGGTGACACCGTGTCTCTGCCAACCAGCAGGGAGAAACGCTGGGTTTATATTAAAAAAGGCAACGTCTGCCATTTCCAGGGCTGGTTTCTATGGGAACGGGACATCAGAAGAGCAGAAATGCGGTGTGTGCTCTAAAATAACTGCCAGCTCCCAGGAGCACGTGGCCTTTGCTCGGCTCGCTCGGCCCTTTCCGCTGAGGCGGTGGCCGGGCACGGCCACCGGCCAGCAATGAGGCGGTGTAGAAGTGGGTCAGGAGGTGGGATGCTGTGGCCTTGATCCCTGCCGATCCTCAGCCTGTCCTCATCTAAATCCACCAGCAGAACAGCTCTGGTCCAGGCTGGCAGCTGGTGCCGCTACGTTATCCAGCACAGCTTGGCACTGTGGCAGGGGCTGGTGGGGACCAGATGGTGAGGACCAGTCTCGTATCCACCCATGCAGGCTATGGGCAGGCAGGAGCGTCTTCTTCCTCACTGACCTCCCTGGGGATGGCCAGGGTGAGTCCACATTCACGTATTCAAGAGACTCTTCGTCCTGCTGTGGTCAGGTGCAGAGAGCAGGGTATTTCCAGTGAGGGGGAGAGGAACTGGATTGTTCTCCCAGAAGCTGGTGGTGGTCACCTCTTTCTTCCCCCAGATCTTTGGTCCTGCCTCTTGGTGGGAAATTCAGTTTTATCTTGTAGTGCTTGAGGTCAGGCGGGACCATCTCTGGTGGGGACAACCCAATGTGCTGCCCGTGTCCTCCTGAGAGGCATCTTGGTGCCTCCAAGGTCATCATCAACTGGTGGCACTCAGCCCTCCCTTCCTGCTGAAGGTGGGCCCAGACATGGACCCTGGGCCCTGCCTGAGCTGCCTCTGGTCACGGGCATCTTGGGGCTGATCCAGGCAGCACCTCCCAAAACAGGATTTCTCTTTTGGGTTGGAAAAAAAAAAATCGTTTTTGTGGATACCAGAGCCTGGAAAACCATTTTTGCTCTCAAATCCAGTAAGAGCTTTTGTAACTGAGCTTCTTCCTCCTCTCATCCTCCAGCAAGCAAAAGGTCCAGAATGCGTTTTCTTGGAACACTTGAAAACTTGGAACACATTTATTGGCAATAATGGAGTTTTCTGTCTTTGCATAGTGTTTGTGTTACCCAAGAGCTGCTTGACATTTTCCCAGCAGCAACTGTAAGACCCGTGGGGGCGGTCGGGGGGGCAGCTTGAGTTTGAGGGTGCGGTGGGGCGAGCAGGATTTGGGATCTCTGTGAGGGCAGCAGCCTGCTCCTGCCTGACCTGCAGCATTTGTCCTCTTTAAAGTGAGCCACAGCTTTGATTCCCTTGGTTTGCTCTGGATTCCTTCAAGGGGGTGCATTATGAAGGTTTCTGCTCGGGGGTGGGGGGCTTATTTGGAGGCATTTCAGATGCTGCTGTGTGGGGTATGTGTGTGGGGATCTGGGGGACCTGCTAAGGGATCCTGTGGCACAGCATGGATTGTTCTGCTTGGCCACATGTGGACCAGAGGTCAGCTGGAGACATGGCACTTTGTGAGGTGCTTGAAGGTGCCTTTGCCAAGTCCCCCTTGCTATTCCTTTCCTGCTTGCTGTGAGAGGGGGTTCTGATGGACTTTTTGGGGCTGAAGCGTAAGATCTCTTCTGCTTTTTCCTGCCTGGAGAAAGATCCTTGAACACAGATGTCCCTGCTGTTGTGGGAATCTGTCTTCTGTGCATGGAGTGGCAAAGAGAAGGTGGGTTTTTTGTGCTCTGAGAACATGTCTGGGTTTAGCATTGGGGCTGGGAAGATACTTGCAAAGCCAGGAGAAGGCTCCTGGGTTTAGGGTTGGGGCTGGGAAGGTGTGTGCCAAGGCAGGAAAAGGCTCCTGAGTTTGGGGTTGGGGCTGGGAAGGTGTATGCCAAGGCAGGAGAAAGCTTCTGGGTTTAGAGTTGGGGCTGGGAAGGTGTGTGCCAAGGCAGGAAAAGGCTCCTGAGTTTGGGGTTGGGGCTGGGAAGGTGTATGCCAAGGCAGGAGAAAGCTTCTGGGTTTAGAGTTGGGGCTGGGAAGGTGTGTGCCAGGGCAGAAGGCTCATGGAGGGCTGAAGGAGCTAGTGGCAGAGAGCAGGTGAGGCAGGTGGGTGCTGCTGTGCCTGCAGCCCTGCGTGGGTCTCAGGCCGCTCCTGCTGCAGCTCTGTTGCCACCGGTGCTGTGCTCGCTGTGTGTGTTCACCGGCACCGGCCCGGAAGCCAAGGTCGGGCAGGCTGGGTCAGCAACTTCCCCTCCTCTTACTGTGGCACCCTGAAAGCCCTGTTGAGGTTGCTGGGTGCCAGCTGCATCCAAGGAGCTGATACCATCCCAACCAGTGCTGGAGAACATGCTGTAGAACATCTTCCAGGGCATTGCTCATGGGTTATGTGCCCATCCGTGTCTCTGTGGCAGCTTCCAGTGCTGCCAGGCTTCGGAGCTCCGGCTCAGAGCTGACCCCGGCAGCTGCCTGCTGTGATCCTGTCGGGATTTGCCGTGCTCAGAGGCTGGCACTGCTTCGGTGGGGGGCTGCCCAGAGTCCGGCAGCGTGGGCAGGAGGCTCTGCTCGTGCCAGGGCTGTCCCTTCCTTCTCCGTGCCGCGCTGCAAGCCCAAAATCCCAGCCAGTCTCCTGGTGGGACAGCAGCGCTCCATCAGGAAATGCCACTGCAAATGGAGACACAAACAGCTTGAAGGGATGGCGGATGCTTCCCGAGAGGGGGGAGGAGCGGCGGGGGATCGTCCTCAAGCACGGACCTTCCCTGCCCTTTTCTGATCCTCGCCTCTCTGGGTGCCTCTCTGGGAAAGCACTGGCAGTGTTGCAGAACCAACCCTTCACACGGCAGGAGGTGGAGGCACAACTTGAAATCTCCACCCATCCCAAAATAATGGGCTGCCAGGGGTTTGATGGCCTTCGTGGGACTGGTGTTTGCGGTTCTGTAACCCTGTGCTCCTGCAGCTCGAGGAAAGCTGTTCTTGTCTGCTGCTGGGAATGACCCAGGCTGGCTGTTGAAACAGCAGCTTCCGTCTCTGGGAACAGCCATGCCAGAAACCAGGGGCTCTTACTCTTAGGAGAGGGAACACAATGGTTATTTTGCCCTGTTTGGGGTCAAGCCAGCTGCTGTGGTAGCAGGCTGGAAGCAGAGAGCTGCCCTGGGCTGGGTGGGGTGTGGGCTGTGGGATGCTGCCCTCCCACTGCCCGGCTCCACCAGCACCTGGCACTCACGGCTCTTTCCTCTCTTCCAGGGTCCTGTGGAGCAGCGGTGGTGGTGCTGGGCCCCTTCTGATGGGAGGATGGTTGTGCTCAGGCAGTTTGGGCTGCTGCTCTGGAAGAACTACATCTTGCAGGTAGGCTGGCACTGCGCTCAGCGGGCCGCTTCTGACACCGCTAAATGGGGGTACAGCAGACCTTGCCCAGCCTCTGGCTCCTCTAGGAAACCTCCCCTGTGGGCACAGGGCATCTCTAGGAGGAAAACTTGGTTATTTGTGCACGTGGTGTCTTTTGTTCTGGGCTGTGTGACCTTATGGGCTGTGCTATGTACACAATTTCCTTGTCCCCGGCATCCCCCACCTGCCCTCTGGCCATGAGCTCAGCTCCCCTTCTCCTGGGACGGGGTGACCCACACACCCCCCCTTGTGACAGTGGAGTTTTTTGAGTTGTCTCATTGCACAGCCTCCTCTGGAAGTGCTGATGCCTCCAAACCCGCTGGAGCCCTGGGGTTTTGTTCCCTCCATTGCTTTCTACCACTCTCAGGAGCAGCTTTTAGGGGTCTTAAAAATATTAAACCTCTGGCATCCACTGCCAGCCCACCTCCCAGCGTGGCAGCTGGGTGGTGCTGAGGGATTTGGGGACGTCAGGTCCCAGCTGGTGCTGGTCGAGGCTGCAGCCCCTTTAAGCAGCTTGTGAGTGTTCCCAGGCAGATGCTGTGGCTCCACTGGGACCCGGAGCCAGCCCTGGCAGAGCGTGGGGGAAGAGGAGGGAGCAGGGGTGGCTGCAGCCTGGCTTTATGCTTTCAATTAGCCATCTGCAGCTCAGCACAGCGTTGCTGTAAAAATAAACCAAAGGAAGAGGGAAGCGCTGGCTGCACCTGGCCTTCCGGCAGGCACAGAACAGGGAGCAGCCCTTGGAGGGGACGAAAGGGACTGGCAGCAGGGCTGATTTGCAGCCAGGAGCATCCCCCATCCCCTCTGCAGGGGAAAAGCATCGTTTTCTGGGTGTGCTGCAGGGTGGGGACACATCTCAGTGTGTTTTCCAAGGCCACAAGCTGACTCAGTTCTACTGTGCCTGGATACAGCTAAAAGTCCTGTTCCTGATAAAGACACAGAGCTCCCAAGTCACCCCCATCCCGCAGTGAGGATGGATGTTGGCCCACGTGGCTTGTCCGGAGCTGCTCCGGCCAGGCGGAGGTGGTGGTTATGGATGAGTATCCCTGTCACCTCTGGAACACAGCGCTTGAATGACTTCTGCCGCAGGGCTGGTGAATGTGTATGAGCCTGCAAGTTCAGGGAGGCAGAGAGCTGTTCTGGAGGCAGCCCAGGAGATAGGGAGAGGTTTAGGACGATAGTAAATCAGCGGGAGGCAGCTGGGCTGCCAGGGCTGCATTATAAACCCATCAGACATCTGCAGCGTTTGCTTTTATGAGCGTGTCTGTTGGGAAAGCTCCTTTTTCCCTACCTGCCCAGAGTTGCTGCCTCCTGCCTATGCTGCCGGGGCTGGCTGTGGCTGGAGCACACTGTTCCTCCCAGGGGAAGCCCCAAGAGGTGTTTTTGGCTTTGGCAGTGGGTGCTGAGAGCCAGGGTAATGGTAGTCCCCATATTAATCTCCTGACAAACTGTCCAAGATCCCATTCGCCCTGGCTCCTGTAGGGCTGTCTGCCTTCCCAGGATGTCCAGGCTGTGCTCAGGGCTCCCTACCTGCCCCGCTGGAGACTCTGCCCACCTGAGCTTTCCCGCTGGCTGCTGGATAAAATCCAGTTGCTGAGACAGCAAAGTTGTGAGACTAAAGCTCTTGGTGCTCCTCTTTCCAGCCTGGCAGAGGGGAGGGTGGAAAATCCCCGTGTCTTGTGAAGCCCAAATTAGCCAGAGGCCTCAGAAAAGGTTAATGCTGCTGCTGCTCCAGGCACGTGCTCTGAGTGAGCAGCCATGAACCCCCGTGGGCAGGGACGTCTCTGAGCTGTCACTGCTGTGGCTGAGGCTGAGTGTGCTGTGCTGCTCTTGAGCCTGGGCTGGGGTGAAGGCAGCTCCATTTGCAGGAGGAAATCACAGAATCCCAGAATGGTTTGGATTGGAAGGGACCATCCATCCCACTCCCCTGCCAAGGGCGGGGACACCTTCCACTATCCCAGGTTTTTTCCAAGCCCCATCTAATCTGGCCTTGGACACTTCAAGGAATCCAGGGGCAGCCACAGCTTCTTTGGCCCAGTGAAATAAGGTGACACAGGTCCAAGTTTCACCTCTCCTCCCCTGGACTTGCCTGGCTGCTGCAACAAGCACTCGGCGAAGCTGTGCCCCCTGCCCATGGTGAACCATGGTGTGCCCAGCTGAGCTCTGTGCCCCCCTCTCCACTCCCTCCCCACATGGGTGATGCAGTTTCCAATGGGAACAGCCTGGTGCTTGCTACTCTCCTCCTTGGGGGCAAGCCTGACCTTTACAGTGATGTTGTGAGTATGAATCCTTCAGCACGTCCTGGTACCTGGAGTAGAACATCAGGGGAGTGAGACTGCAGGGAGGTGGGTGTGCTGCATGGTGCTGGCTAGGACCACCACTCCCCTTGGCCCCATGGTCAGAGATCACAGAAATCGTGAATGGTTTGGGTTGGATGGGACCTTAAAGCTCATCTTATTCCTACTCCCTTGCCATGGGCAGGGACACCTTCCACTAGACCAGGTTGCTCAGATGACCACTGTTCCCCTGGGACACCAGTTTGAAATGCTAATTAACCTGGGTTGATGCTAATGAACCTATGTTGGTGGGGGGTGTTACCAGCTAGGGGGAATTGTTCAGGAGAGGTAGCCCTGGGGGAACTGATGGATGAAGCTCCCTCCTGAGTGCAGGGCTTGAGTTCATTCTCCAGTTGCTTGAGCCTCAATTAAAAAAAAAAAAAGAGCTTCTGTGTGCAGTGTAGGAGGGGCTTGGGTATGCCCACGGGTGTGCTTGCCATGCTGCAGCTGTCCTGTAGCCAGAGGCTCTGCTGGGCCCCATCCTGGGATGCGGATCCCATGTCCAGCTGCCTGGAGCAACTCAGCTCCTGCGGGAAAAGTTTCACTGGTTCCAGCGGTGTTGCTGCACATGGCAGAGCCCCAGGGCACGGGGAAGGAGCAAAGGACGAGCCTGGGTCATTCAATCCAGCAGCATGGTGAGGAAGGCTCTAATGGAGGCTGGTTTGAGCTGGAGCAGTGCTTAGGGTAAGGGACACCTTGGCTGGAGAGTCCTAAAGGATGTGGGAACCAGCACAGCATCATTCCTGGGCTCTAGAAAAACCCAGGTTGTGAAACCTTGTGGAATGCAAGAATGCTGCTGCTCCATGGTGTTCTCATGCTCTGAACCTTGTTACTGTGCTCATCTACCTTTTGTGTTTGCATCTTCTTTTTTATCTTTTGAGTGAGAGAGAGACTGTACTATATATGGAGAGGTATATCCATATATACATACATAGATACATACCTATGGTAGATATCTAGATGTCTGTGTATATATAGATCTATAATGTATCCTTACCCCCATATTTGTATCTTTTCCCTGCCCCGCAGAAGCGGCAGATCCTGGTGACAGTGATCGAGGTGTGCCTGCCGCTGCTCTTTGCCGCCATCCTGATCACGCTGCGGCACCGCGTGCACTCCGTCAGCCACCCCAACGCCACCCTCTACCCCACCGAGTCTGTGGATGACTTGCCCAGCTTCTTCTCCTCCCGGCACGCCAGCAACCCCTGGGAGCTGGCCTATGTCCCCTCCAACAGCAGCGCTGTCCGGAGCATCGCCGAGGCGGTGGAGAGAGCTCTGCCTATCAACATCAGAGGTGAGCAGGGCTGGGGCTGCTCCTTCCATCCCAGAAATTGGTGTGAATCTTTACTCTGAGCAACCTGGTCCAGTGGAAGGTGTCCCTGCCCGTGGCAGGGGCTTGGAACTGGGTTGTCTTTCATGTCCCTTCCAACCCAAACCAGTCTGTGACCAGTTCTAAATCCTCATGCTCCCGGAACACCATTTTTTCAGAACTTCAAGGCTATAGTTTGATTTTTTTTTTTCCCACTAAAATGACAGGATTTTAGGTTGCTTTTTGGTCTCATTTTATTGCAGTTTCCATCTAGAAAAATATCACCCTAAAACAGTTAAAGAAAGTGGCAGCGCTTCCCTGTGAAAGAGTATTTTTGGAAATCTTTTGGCACAGAAAATTTTAGCACTTGGTGTTCCAAACTGTTAGGATTTTCTGTGGGAAAGCTGACTCCTGCTCTCAAGGAGGAGGAATGTCTGCATACCCAGGATACAGGGCAGCATCCTGTGTAAGTCCCCTGTGTCTGACAGCCGGCATGGCACATCCCTCCTGTTCTGGAGCAAACGATGCTCCTGGGGATGGCTGAGCAGCAATCCATGGTGCGTTGCTGTGCCCCATTCCTGCAACTTCATGTTTTCCCCTCCACAGCTCAGGGCTTTGCCTCGGAGCGGGACTTTGAGGAGTATGTCAAGCTGGACAACCGCTCGCGCAGCGTCCTGGCCGCCGTCGTGTTCCGGCACCGCTTCCCGCACAGCTCGGCCCCGCTGCCCCTCCAGGTGAGCCAGGGGAAGGTGGGGACAGCATCCCCCATCCGGGTGTTATCCAGATGTCGCTGCCGTCCGTCCCACCCACCTCCGACCCTCCGTGTGCTCCTTCCAGGTGGAGTATGAGCTGCGCTTCAAGTACAGCCCGAGGAATGCCCCGCGGAGCGAGCAGACGGGGCTGAACCCCAACCTGGACCGGGACTGGCACACCAGTTACCTCTTCCCGCTCTTCCAGCTGCCCGGGCCCCGTGAGGCCAAGTTTGCTGATGGGGGGACACCGGGTGAGCACGGCCGAGGACGTGAGGTCACCCTCCTACAGCACCTGGCAGGCTCTGAGCTTTTAAAGAAATAGGCTCATTTAAAAGAAATTATTAAATTCAATTAATTATAATGAAGTATTGATTTATATTTATACCAGCATTAAATTTATAAATGTGTAAGGCAAACAATTAAATATTTATTTATCTAAGCATATATTTATTTTATATAAATACAAGCAAGTGATTAAATATTAAATATTTATATAGATATTAAAATTTTTAAATTTACATGTAAATCTTTATGAATACTTAAATGGTTATGTATTTGTGTAGATGTTTATATTTAGTTTTATGCATATATAAACAGTTCATCAAATAATGACACAATTTTAAATTAATATTTAAATGTTAATTATTAACTATAGAGCTTCTTAATATTTATTTCTATATTTAATTAATTCATACGTCTTTATTTTATTGAGTTATTCTTTATTATTTAGCTATAATTTAACTATATTTACAATTTTTGTTATATTCATTATAGCTATTCTTTATTTAAATTTTATCCTGTGACTTCATGGGCACTGCTTGGCCTCTGGGCACCTCTGCTGAGCAGGGTTGGATAAGAATAAATTTTAATGTGCATGAATCATTTTAAAATTTAATATTTTTTCCCATTTCAATTTTTAATGGAAATTTTATTTCACAATCCAAACTGCCCAGTGTTTATTGTACTGCTTAAGTATTTGAAAAGTAAATAGAGCAGTTCTGTGGTTTGAGGTGTTTAAGGGTAGCCAAACCACTGGCAGAGCAGGAGCCAGCAAGGACTTTGCTGGAGCTGGCACTGGCTTAGGACTGTATTGTTGGGAACTTCTCCTGTGGTGGCAAAGGGAATATTTCCCTCAGTGGCATTTCTCCCTCTGTATTCGATTGCAGTGTCCAGGGAGAGTGAGGGCAAGGAAGTGGGCGAACGGGTTTTATTCACAGTGTGTAAATAAAGCAGAGCCCCAGAGTGTTTGCTTAGTACATGAGTTAATATCAAACAAAGTTCTCAATCTCCTAATCCCTCTTTTATCTTCTCTCTCTGTGGGTCATTTTAACTGACTGACTTTCAAAATGTTCATTTGGGGTTTTGTAAGAGAATTTAAATTCCTGTCCAGGTAACACTTGGCAGCATTTCCAGTTAAAAATAAACTATTTAAAGTTTATTTTGTTATTTAAAGCTGTGTCAAGAGAGATTTAGATTGGATATCAGGAAAAGGTTCTTCCCCCAGAGGGTGCTGGGCACTGCCCAGGCTCCCCGGGGAATGGGCACAGCCCCGAGGCTGCCAGAGCTCCAGGGGCGTTTAGACAATGCTCTCAGGGATGCACAGGGTAGGACTGTTGGGATGTCCAGTGCAGGGCCAGGGGCTGGACTCATGATTCTTGTGGGTCCCTTTCCACTTGGGAGATGCTATTGGAAAATTAAAATTTTTTCAGTGTTTTCTAATGCACAAAAATTTAAGCCACACATGTGAGTCACAGGATATACTCCTCACTGCAACCTGTGTAGCATCATGTATTCTTTTGGTTTACAAAGAAAAAGGGAGGAAACACAAGCCCAGTGACTTGTGGTGGTTGATGGTGACAGAGAATCTCCCCATTACAAAGTCACAGCCATGCTGCGGGACAGCGACCATGAACTGAGTTTTCCTGGCAGCTACTTCTAAATGGTGGTTATGAGAGATATTGGTTTGGTCTAGGGGAAGGTGTCCCTGCTCTAGGGGAAGGTGTCCCTGCCCTAGGGGAAGGTGTCCCTGCCCATGGCAGGATGTGTAACAAGATAAGTTTTAAGGGGCCTTCCAACCCAAAGCAGTGATTCCGTGTATTTGCTGTGGTATCAGTCCTTCCCCAGTCCCCTGTGGCACAGTGATGCTTGCATTGCTTTTCCTCTGCACACCAGTTTTAGTCCCATGCAATCCTTCCCGCAAAGGCTCTTTGTCCCTCCAAACCCCAGACCTGTCTCTATTCCCCGTGTGGTTTTTGCCATGCAGGTTATCTCCGGGAAGGATTCCTGGCGGTGCAGCATGCGGTGGACAGGGCCATCATGCAGTACCACGCTGGTGCCAGCTCCGCCAGCCTGCTGGAGAACATTACCGTGGTGGTGCAGCGCTTCCCCTTCCCAGCCTACGTCAATGACCTCTTCCTCCTGGCCATCCAGAACCAGCTGCCGCTGCTGCTCATGCTCAGTTTCACCTACACCTCGCTCAACATCGTCCGTGCCGTCGTCCACGAGAAGGAGAAGAAGCTGAAGGTGAATGCTGGGATGTGTTCCTCTTCCTCTGCAGCCTTTCCCAGTGGATGATATCTTTGGATTAGAAACAAAATCCCTGTTGGGTGTAGAGCCAGTGAGCAGGAGGTGGGGATGGCAGGGGATTAGTGAGCCCCAGGGAAGAATGTTGCTAATCCTGCTGCCGGGATGAGGCTGGGCTCTCCTTGCTGCGCAACCCAGGGTGCTGGACCACAGGGATGGTGTTTCTCCTGGCCTGGGAGAGAGTGCAACACGTGTGGGTTCAAGAGTTTGTGGATTCAAGACTTCAGCCTGTGGGAGGGAGGGTTTTTGCTTTTTGAGTGTAGAGACCCAATGTGGGTGTGCTGTGGGGGTGGCTGGAGATCGGCTGCGTGGTTGCAACAGCAGGGCTTGGCTTCCCCCAGGCGCTGGGTGTCGTGCCCTGTGCTGGGTGGCCCCGGTGGCACCGCTGGCACCCTGCCCTGGGTTTGGGCTCAGCTTGGCTCTTGGCAGTGGTGGCAGCCCTTGTTTGGGGAGGTGGAGGACACCATGCCGTGCTGGTGGCTGTGCGGGACCGCTCTGGTGGCACCTGGGGCTGCCACCTCTTTGCTTGTGCCGCGGGGCAAAGCCACCTCTGCCTTGCCCCAGCCATGCCTGGGGAGTGTGGGTGCAGCCCTGGGTGACACCTTGACCTCCCACAGGAGTACATGCACATGATGGGCCTCAGCAACTGGTTGCACTGGAGCGCCTGGTTCCTCATGTTCTTCCTCTTCCTCCTGGTGTCCGTGTTCTTCGTCACCGTGCTCTTCTGTGTCAAGGTGAGCGTCTGTCCCCAGGCCACGAGCTCTGTGCTGGCAAGGCACAGGGATGACAGGGCCACTCTGCCGTGGTACAGTCCTGGTATCCCAGGGCTCCTCCAAAGACAGGAGTTTGGGTTTCCCGGACCGAGGTGGGCAGTGCTGCCCCACAGCTGCATTCATGGCAGGGGCGACTCCCCCCAGAGGGAGCTGGGGATTGGAGCCCCAAGGACACTCTATGCAGAGCCGGACCACCCTGCTCCCACAGCCTCTGGAGGGCCTCGAGCTCTCCCCTCTGCATGTGCCCACACCATGGGAAGCAGGAGGGGGCTGTCTGGGTGCTGGCCAGGGTGCCCCTTAGACCCTGCATCACGCAAGGACAATCTCTGTTTTCTCCCTCTGGAGTGGTCTGGGAGTTTCTGGGTGTTCTCACCCGTCTCAGTTCATCTCCAACCCTTGGAGAGCATCAGGTCTGTGCTGCTAAAGCCACAGCTGGCTCCAGCAGCTCTGGGCTTCACAAGATTTTCTTGGCAGGTGAGCGAACAGGGAGCGGTGCTCACCAACAGTGACCCCACGCTGGTGTTCACCTTCCTCGCTATCTTCTCCATCTCCTCCATCTCCTTCAACTTCATGGTGAGCACCTTCTTCTCACGAGGTGAGTCCCCCCGCGCTGCCTCCCTGTGTTACTGAGCACTTAGACTTGTGGAGGGGGCATTTCTTCCCATTTTTGGCTGCATTTTCCCCACAGTGTGTGGAAAGGGATGTGGGTGCTGTTGCTTCCCAAACCAGAGCAGGTCCAGGGGCTGGAGCCCCTCTGCTCTGGAGCCCGGCTGGGAGAGCTGAGGGAGTTAACCTGGAGAAGAGAAGGCTCCAGGGAGACCTCAGAGCCCCTTCCAGTGCCTAAAATGGGCTCCAAGAGAGCTGGAGAGGGACTTGGGACAGGGGCCTGGAGGGACAGAACAAGGGGGAATGGCTTCCCACTGGCAGAGGACAGGGTTAGATGGGATATTGGGAAGGAATTGTTCCCTGTGAGGGTGGGGAGGCCCTGGCACAGGGTGTCCAGAGAAGCTGTGGCTATCTCATCCTTGGAAGTGTCCAAGGCCAGGTTGGATGGGGTTTGGAGCAGCCTGGGTTAGTGAAAGGTGTCCTTCCCATGTCAGGGAGTGGGACAAGGTGGTCTTTTAATGTCCCTTCCAACCCAGACCATTCCCTGGTACTATGACCAGCTCATGTCTCAGGGCCTCATCTGGCTGGCTTGGCCCCAGACTCTGCTCTGGGATGGGCAGGGGGCTTCTGCAGCTGCCCACCTTGGGGTTGGGGTCAGGTTCCTGCCTTGCTGTGGCATGTGGGCGTGTCCTGCCCCCACATAACCACGCTTTGTGCACAAATCTGGCATGTCCCTGGATGGGAAGCTGGTGAGGAATGCTGGGTGGCATCACCATGATGTTTTCCCTCCTGTTTTTCCCTGTGCTGGCAGCAAACGTTGCGGCTGCCGCTGGCGGCTTCCTCTACTTCTTGTCCTACATCCCCTACTTCTTCATCTCGCCCCGCTATGACCTGATGTCCCACAGCCAGAAGCTGGCATCCTGCCTCATCTCCAACGTGGCCATGGCCATGGGGGCGCAGCTCATCGGCATGTTTGAAGGGAAAGGTGAGCAGGGCTGCCTGTTCCTGGGGAGAGGAGCATCCCCTTCCTGTCAGCCTGATTTTGTGTGGGGTGGGACTGGCTTGGTGGAAAGACAGCAGGGAGAAGCACTTTCCTGCTTCTAAGTAGAGCTGATTGCTCCCATACCAGGGCTCTCCGAACTTGTGCCTTTGGCCCTGGGCTGTGCAAAATGCCATCCTCACTTCAGTTACCAAAGGAATTCTGTTCTAATGGATGGGAACCATTGCATTTCCTTTCACTATTTATATCTTTAATTTCTTTTATTTAAGAGAGTCTGCTGTTGGTTCCAGCATAGCCATGCATTTACTAAGTGCATCTACTAAGTAGATCGGTGGCTGCGGTGACAGAGGGGTGATGCTGGAGAAGGGATCATTTCTTCCCAGGCACTGGCAGAGAATGGCATGGAAGAGCGTGGTGGGGTGGGGAGCCTTGAGGTGTCAGCGCCTCTTTTCCCTCCATCTACAGAGGGATCCTAGAGCTGTGCAGGTGCTCCTGGTTACAGAGCAGTGAGCTGTCAGAGGGGCTGCTCTCTGCCAGTCCTGGAGAAGATGGTCCTCCTGGGGATGCAGAGGTAGCAGTGCCCCATGTGCCTTGCAGGTACTGGCATCCAGTGGAGGGACCTCATGAAGCCCGTCAGTGTGGATGACAACTTCACCTTGGCCCAGGTGCTGGGGATGCTGCTTCTGGACTCGGTGCTCTATGGCATGGTGGCCTGGTATGTGGAGGCCGTGTTCCCCGGGGAGTACGGTGTGCCACAGCCATGGTACTTCTTCCTCACGGTGAGCACTGCTTACACCCCTTCCCTGGGTGTCACTTGGGACAGTCACCACTTCTGTGCCATGCAGCAGGCCAGTCTGATGGGTGAGGGTGGCACCATCTGGCCTCCAAAACCACGGGGTGTGTAGCATGTCCTCACTAAAGGCTGATGCAGCTGTAGGTTTTTACTGTGGATGAAGGTCGTCTTGGCTTTAAATCTCTCTCCCAGCACTTCCTGGCATGCAGGGTGTTGTTAAATGTTTCCAGGCCCAAGCAAAGGCATTGGAGAGAAACCCCCAGTGTGAGCAACCAGATCCAGCTATTTGACACCCCTGAGCGCTGCCATCCAGGTGGGCATGGGTGACCTTTGTCCCACTGCCAGCTGCCACGTGCCAGGGAGTGGGTGACAACTGTCACCCCATCAGCTGAGCCGCCCTCACTCTGCCAAGCCAAACACTTGGCATCAGCGTCAGCAGCTGCAGCTGCAGTGGGCACTGCGGCTCCATGGCTGCAGAGATATGTTCTGTTTGATACTGGAGATGGATCCTTTGTTATTTGATAGAGAAGTTTTTCCTTCTCCCTTCCAAATTCCTCATCCCAGAGTGGTTTCACTTCAGCATCTCACTCCCTCTTGCAGTCAGATCAGGGAAGCAGAGATGCAGCCATTGACAAAAGCTTCATTTCTAGAGAGCTAGGCAAAAAAAAAAGGGGCTGTAACTGCAGCAGCCGGACCCCAGGCTATATTTAGTGTTTGTCATGGGTTTTGGAGGGGGTGGTCATCCATGGCCTCTTCTGGGCAGGATGCTTCTGCCTGAGTGATTTTACTTCTTGGTGAAAATTTTTCCATGGAGATGAAGATGGGGAAAACTGCTGTGTAACCACAGGCAGTCCTGCTGTAAGGGAGAGGTGGGGGAAGGCAGGATGGCAGGAGGAGCTGTTCCATCATGTCGTGCCTGCTGAAGATGTGCTGGTTGGCAATTCCCAGGCCAAGGAGAGTGGTCTGGGAGATCCTTGGGAGGCATCCGTGGGAGGAGGAGGGTGGCCAAGGCTGGGAAAAAGAGATGGGCTCTGCCTGTGCCTGATTTCTGTCTCTCCGTTTCTCCATTAGCCCTCGTACTGGTGCGGGCGGCCCAGGACTGTTGTGGGGAAAGAGAAAGAGGAGGAGGAGGACCCCGAGAAAGCCCTGAAGAGTCAGTACATTGAGGAGGAACCAGCCGACCTCGTGTCAGGCATCAAAATAAAGCACCTTTCCAAGGTACTGACTGCCCAGCAGGGCACAAATACACCATAGTGTTGGTTTTGTAAAACCTGTTGCCTGCAGGCAGCCTCTGTATCCTTCTGCTGCCCTAGGGCTGGCTATGGCTCTTCCCCAGAGCTGGCTGCATCTTGTGGTGGGATGAAGTGCTGGGTACTTAGAGGTGCAGTGACATCTGTATTTAACTTGTTGACATCTGAATTTAACCTGAATTAGACCTGTTGTCTACTGCTAAAACCCCGTGAGCATCCCAGGCTTTGGCTGCTGGGTGGAGCTGAGGCACTTGACTGAAGTGCAGCACCAACTCATGGACGTGATCTCCACAGGTCTTCAAAGTGGGAAACAAGACAAAAGAGGCAGTGAAGGACCTGACAGTGAACATGTACGAAGGGCAGATCACCGTCCTGTTGGGACACAATGGTGCTGGGAAGACCACCACTCTGTCCATGCTCACAGGTAGGAGCATCCTGCTGCGGGGACTGGCGGCTTGACCCTCAAAGAAGAGCCAGACCCTGTCTCTGAGGATGAGGAGGGGTTTTTGATCTTCCTTGGAGCATCTTCAGTTTGCTGAGCTGTTGGCCAGGGGTGCCAGGGTAGTGTGAGAGGGAGATGGAAGGAGCATGGGGGGTCCCTGCTCAGCCCTCCACAAGAGTGGGATCAGCCAGTGGGTGAAATGACAGGCAGGTTTTGTGCTGGAGAGCCCTGGGAAGAGACTGAACTTGCTGTAGGATTGCTCTCTGTAGGCTTTGCCATGATAAGGCAGATAAGGTAGAACTGGTGTTTGTCATTCTTGAGCTGCTGAGCTCCAGGATACCTATTTTGGCACAATGGACACAGTGACCTTTGGTCCTTTTCTGTTCTCTATTGCTCTGAGCTGCTCCTGGCAACTCAGGGGGCTCACGGGACCTTCCTGGAGCTCTGCCCTGGCCCTGCCTGCCTCTCTGCACAGCTCAGAACCATGTTTGACCTGCCTGTTCCTCTCCTTTCTGCACTGGTAGGCCCAGTTCCCACCTGTGGGTGCCCTGCAGCCCACCCTGCAGGCAGGAGGAAGCTGTTGTACCCCAGCCTGAGGAGGAGACAGACTTGCTCTGGTTTTCAGCAGAAAGCTGGCGGGGGGGGCGGGGGCAATGCTCATCAGGACCTTCCACCTTTCCACTGGCTCTTTGCCAGTCACCCTGAGGTCACTGTGGGGGGGTCACCCTGAGGTGCTGTGTCCCTCTCCCCGCAGGGCTGCACTCCCCGACGGGTGGCCAGGCCTACATCAATGGCTATGAGATCTCCCAGGACATGGTCCTGATCCGCCGCAGCCTGGGGCTGTGTCCCCAGCACGACGTCCTCTTCGACAACATGACCGTGGAAGAGCATCTCCACTTCTATGCAGGGGTGAGCCTGGCACTGAGCAGGGGGGCAGCCCTGGGGGAGGCACCTGGGTTCCTGAAGGTGGGGAAGTGTGGTGAGATTTATCAGGTGGGTCCAAAAATGTTCAGAGGATGGAGTCCCTCTGCTCTGGAGCCAGGCTGGGAGAGCTGGGGGTGTTCACCTGGAGAAGGCTCCAGGGAGACCTTAGAGCCCCTTCCAATGCCTAAAGGGGCTCCAGGAGAGGGATTTTGGACAAGGGCCTGGAATGACAAGACAACGGGGAATGGCTTCCCACTGCCAGAGGGCAGGGTTAGATGGGATATACAGAAGGAATTGTTCCCTGTGAGGGTGGGGAGGCCCTGGCACAGGTTGCCCAGAGAAACTGTGGCTGCCCCTGGATCCCTGGAAGTGTCCAAGGCCAGGTTGGACAGGGCAGCCTGGTCTAGTGGAAGGTGTCCCTGCCCATGGCAGGGCAGTTGGCCTAGATGATCTTAAAGGGCCCTTCCAACCCAAACCATTCCATGATTCCATGATGAGCAGAACAGCCCTTGCATCTTCTTCCTACCTCATCTGCAGGCTGGTGGAGGACTGCAGGGTCTCAGACAGCACAACTCCATGGAACCACCCCCACCAGCTGTGCCAGCTCCTGCAGGGCTGGGCAGGAGTCCATCTCTGCTTCCCCACTTTCCTGTCTGTGTGTGGAGGAGGGAGTGTGGTAGGGTTTGGCAGCCCTGCAGATGGGCTCATCCCTCCCTTCCCCCTCTCTGGCAGCTAAAGGGATACCCACCCTCCAAGTGTCCTGAGGAGATCAACCACATCCTGAGGATCCTCAACCTGGAGGACAAGCGCCACTCTCTGACCAAGGCTCTCTCCGGGGGCATGAAGCGCAAGCTGTCCATCGGCATCGCCCTCATCGGGGACTCCAAGGCAGGTGGCTTTGGTGGGCTCACCTCACACCTGGCGCCAGTGCAGGTCCTTGGGGTGGCTCTGAGGCTGTTCCTCATCTGTGATGAGCCAGTGGGAGAAGCAAGGACAGCAGAGAACGGACAGGAGCACCCCCACAAAGGGGACAACTCTGAGGGCCATGCCCTGAGGCTCTGCTGTCTGGTAGCTGCTCCCCAAGATCATTGCTGTGAGGCCAAGGCTCCTCCTGGGCCCTGACGTTGTCCCCTCCTGTGCTGCTGGGCCTCTCCCAGCCCTTTCTGACCTGCACCCATCTCCTGTGTGCAGGTGGTGATGCTGGATGAGCCAACATCGGGGATGGACCCAGCCTCTCGCAGAGCCACGTGGGATCTCCTGCAGCAGCAGAGGAGCAACAGAACCATCCTGCTGACCACCCATTTCATGGATGAGGCGGACCTGCTGGGGGACCGCATAGCCATCATGGCCAAGGGCGAGCTGCAGTGCTGCGGCTCCTCGCTCTTCCTCAAGCGCAAATACGGTATGGGAGCAGCAGCAGGCTGTGCTCCACGTCTTCTCCTGGCCAGGGAGGAGCAGGAGGGGGATAGAGAGCAGGGAGGGGATCCATTGCTTCTTGCCTCATGGCTGGTTGCTCCCCATCCTTCTGTTCAGCCTCCCCTGAGGCCCATCCCCACATTTGCTCTTGCATCATGTCCATGTCCGGCGCAAAGCGGTGCCTGAGTATCCCTCTCTGCTCCAGCCCCCTCCCCAGGCCAGGCTGGGCTGGGATTTACCCTCCTCTCCCTTGTCTCGTGGCTCCCCCCAGGGGCAGGATATCACATGGTGATGGTGAAGGAGCCCTACTGCAACCTGGGGGAGATCTCCCGCTTGATCTGCCAGTACGTGCCCAACGCCACGATGGAGAGCAATGCCGGGGCAGAGCTGTCCTTCATCCTGCCCAAGGAGAGCACACACAGGTAATGTCATCGTCCCCTGCTGCCCCTCCCTGAGGGGTCCCCTTGTCTTCACACACTGTCTCACAGGCTTGCTGGAAAGGGGAGCTGCTCCCTGCATCAGGGCTGGTCATGGAAAATGGGGTTCAGTTCCTCCTGTGGTGCTGAGGGTGGCACAAATGAGGCAGGATGATCTGGCTCTGAAATCAAATCTGTGGACCCATGAGGGCGGGGAAGCTGATTGTCCCCATCTGCTCTGTTCTCGTGAGACCCCTCCTGCAGTGCTGCCTCCCGGTCTGGAGGCGCCAGCAGGAGGATGTGGAGGTCCTGGAACAAGTCCAGGGAGGCCACAGAGATGCTCCAAGGGCAGGAGCCCCTCTGCTCTGGAGCCAGGCTGGGAGAGCTGGGGGTGTTCATCTGGAGAAGAGAAGGCTCTGGGGGGACCTCAGAGCCCCTTCCAGGGCCTAAAGGGGCTCCAGGAGAGCTGGAGAGGGACTTGGGAGAAGGGTCTGGAGGGACAGGCCAAGGGGGAATGGCTTCCCACTGCCAGGGGGCAGGGTTAGATGGGATATTGGGTAGGAATTGTTCCCTGGGAGGGTGGGGAGGCCCTGGCACAGGGTGCCCAGAGAAGCTATGGCTGCCCCATGATCCCTGGAAGTGTCCAAGGCCAGGTTGGACGGGGCTTGGAGCAACCTGGGCTAGTGGAAGGTGTCACTGCCCATAGCAGGAGTGGCACTGGATGGTCAGTAAGGTCCGTTCCAGACTCAAACCCTTCTGTGTTTCCATGATTCTGTGATAGCTGAGGCAAGAACAAACAGCCATTGGAGCCCAAAATCTGCCCTTGGGGACAGGGGTGTGCTCAGTGCCACAGGCCACCCTGGGGTTGGCTGCAGGACTCCAACCAGCTGCAGGACTGATGCCCAGAGGGTCCTTACCCTTGAGTGCCCCCTCTTATGAGTGTCGGTGTCTGACATCTCCCTTGTCTGCCCAGGTTTGAGGCCCTGTTCACAGAGCTGGAGCAGAGGCGGGAGGAGCTGGGCATCGCCAGCTACGGCGCCTCGGTCACCACCATGGAGGAGGTGTTCCTCAGGTAGGTGGAGGGGTGACCAGTGCCCATGTGCTTTGGTGATGTCCAGCACAGCTCTCGGGGGCACTTGCTGGCTTTGGTCTCTTGGGTTTGGCTTCCCCAGCTCAGAACAGCTGTATTCTGCCTGGATCTCTGTTTCATCACCCGCTTTCCCTCCTGGCACAGGGTTGGGAAGCTCGTGGACACCAGCATGGATATCCAGGCCATCCAGCTGCCTGCTCTGCAGTACCAGCATGAGAGACGCTCCAATGACTGGGCCATGGATGACTCCAGCAGCCTGAGTGGCATGACGGACATGACGGATGACAGCGGGGCACTCATCACCGAGGACTGCTCCAGCATCAAGCTCAACACCGGGGTGAGTGCTGGGGGGTCGGGGCAGCAGGAATGGGGAGGGGACATGTGAAGGGGGGGGTTTGAAGTAGGATTATCAAGTGGAGCCTCCCCCACGGCTGCTCTTGTTGCATGTGGTTTGGAACATCAAATTGAAAGATCAGGTTGGAATCTGCATCGTTAGGACAAATGATTTTTAGGGTTGGTAGGGTTGGTCACTTCCATCCTCCATGTTAATCTTGGGGTCTGAGTTGCTCTTCAAGGTGTTTCAGGAGATCTTACGTGGTTTTCCATCTGCTGGTGTTCCATCACTTGGGTTTTCCAGAAAGAAGATGAGGAAATCCATCTTCCTTCCCTCACTAGGCTCGTGTTCCAGTTCCCTGGCAGTCCTTCATGCCCCGCTGCCTCTGCGCCTGTGATCAATATCCCTTGTCTTCTCAAGGGCATGTCTCAAAGGCAGAGGGGGAGAAGGGTGTTTGTGGGTTTGAAAGGCAGAGAAGGTGCTTGCAGGGGCTGGGCTGGGCACTCGCAGCTGTCTCACCCGGTTGCTCTGGCCAGCAGCCTCCCCGCAGTAATCCTGTTTGGGAACCTCAGCTGCTGGGAGGTGGAGGAAGGTAAAGGTTGTGGCTAAAGCTGCTTTTAACACCTGAGATCTCAAAGTGACTGTGACTCATTCAGAAGCCGTGGAGTTGGATGTGCTGGAGCTGGACAGCTGCCCTGCTAATCCCTTTAGAGGCTTGGCTGGAGAGCAGGCTCTGCTGCGGGCTGGCAGGGTGCATGCGGGATAGGGGTGGTTTGGGGTCATCTTCCCCATCAGCTGCATGGGGTGATGTGTCCACAGCTGTCAGGGCTTGACCTGACCTGGCCTCTCCCCTTGCAGTTTTACCTCTGCTGCCAGCAGTTCTACGCCATGTTCATGAAGCGGGCCATGTACAGCTGGCGCAACTGGAAGATGGTGGCGGCGCAGTTCCTCGTGCCTCTGATCTTCACTGCCTTTGCCCTCATCGTGGCCAAGACCTTCCCAGGCCCACGGGACTCGTCCCTGCTGCGGCTGACGCTGGAGCCCTACGGCCAGACCATCGTGCCTTTCTCGGTGTCAGGTGCCGCGGGCCTGCCTCAGAGGCTGGGGGAGCAGTACATGGAGCTGCTGGAAGCCCAGCGTCAGTCGCCCCTGGAGGTGCTGGGTGAGGGCTCAGGGAGCACCCCTGGAGCAGGTGGTGCCCGGCGGGGTGTCCAGGGGCCACTGGTGTGGGTGGTTTTGGTCCCAGCTGCTGTGTATCCAATGTATTTCCTTCCTGCATGGGAGTGTCCCATCATTGGCAGGACCTCTCCTCACCTGAGCAGAGCTGTCTTCTCCATAACCCCATGGTTGTGGCCGCTGGAACGGGCTCCCCAGGGAAGTGGTCACGGCCCCAGTGCTCCCAGAGCTCAAGGAGCTTTGTACAATGCTCTCAGGCATAGGGTGGGATTGTTGGGGTGTCTGTGCAGGGCCAGGAGTTGAACTCGATGATCCTTGTGGGTCCTTTCCAACTCAGGAGATTCTATGGATCTGCATTTCTATGATCAGGACTAGGGTGGGCCACCAGGGCTGGGTCTGCTTGGGCTCTTTCCCAGTTGGCCTCAGTTAGCTCTGGTGTGATGGAGCCTGCCCGTAACAGCGGTGGTGTTTGGCAGGTGGGCTGGAGGAGTACCTCATCTCCCGAGCCTCCGAGGAAGGAGGAGCCTTCAACGAGCACTACATTGCAGCTGCCTCCTTCGAGGGAGTGGGGAACCGCACGCTGGTCACGGCGCTCTTCAACAACCAAGCCTACCACTCCCCGGCCACTGCCCTCATGCTGGCCGACAACGCGGTCCTCAGGGTGCTGGCAGGCCCCAACGCCTCCATCACTGTCACCAACTACCCCCAGCCCCGCAACATCACCGAGAAGGCCAAGGACCAACTCATGGAGTATGTGTGGTGTTGGCATGGGGCTCCCATGGGTGCAGGTTGGCTTGGTTGTACTGGGGTCAGTGGAGAAGCCAGGCTGAAGCTTCTCAGACTCAAATGTAGCTGCGATTGCACTTGGGAGGTCAGGGGAGCAAAGCTGTGGAGATGACTTACCTGAGCCTGGCAGCCACGTCACCCCGCACACATCTCAGAGGGTGGCTCTTCCCCTCAAGATATTGGTGGGATTAATTTTCCCTGGGTGCTCATAGTAGGGGAGGCCATTTGGCCATGCTCTTCACAAAACCCCACATCCAGGGCCTCTGAACCTCACCTAGACCAGAGGGGCCATGTGTAGGACCTCGCCAAGGCTGGGTGGAGGTTTGTGGTGTGCAGGGTGGGCTGTGCCTGGGAGGTGATTGTCTCCTTCGAATGTTTCTTCAGCATGTTGGGACAGTGTAGCCTCTTCAAGAAGCCCAGTGTGGGTGTGCTGGCCACAGCTTCCTCAAGAGGGGCAGCAGAGGGGCAGGTGCTGATCTCTGTGACCAGAGACAGGACCCAGGGAATGGCTGGAGCTGTGCCCGAGGAGGGTTAGGCTGGATATCAGGGTGGGGCACCGACCAAGCTCCCCAGGGAATGGGCACAGCCCCGAGGCTGCCAGAGCTCCAGGAGCGCTTGGACAATGCTCTCAGGGATGCCCAGGGTGGGATTGTTGGGGTGTCTGTGCAGGGCCAGGGGTAGGACTGGATGACCCTTGTGGCTCCCATCTAACTGAGACTATTCTATGATTCTATGTTGTCCCTGTGTAGCTTCGGCATTGGTTTGCTGAGATGTCCCTGCCCTAACGTGTCCCCCTGTCCCCACAGAGGCCAGACTGGGTTTGCCATTGCCATCAACCTGCTGTATGGGATGGCCTCGCTCGCCAGCACCTTCGCGCTGCTGCTGGTCAGCGAACGCGCCATCAAGGCCAAGCACGTCCAGTTTGTCAGCGGCGTTTACGTGGTCAACTTCTGGCTTTCTGCCCTGCTCTGGGACATCATCAACTTCCTCATCCCTTGTGCTCTGATGTTGGTGAGTCACCCCTGGCACCCCAATGCCCTCCCTGTTGGTGGGAGCACTGGGTACTGCTCCTCTGGGATGTGTGTGGGTGCAGGGAGAAGGACAAGGCCACTGGCATTGTCTCTGTAGAAAGGACCAGCTAGAAAGCTGTCCCTTGGTCTTGCTGGGAGCTGGACCATGGCCAACCAGCTGGGGCAGTTGCCTCTGGCAGCTGAACACTTGGCTGTTGGGACTAGAAAATATTAAATCCGTGGGATCTTGGAGAGGAATTCTGCGGATCTGCCCTTCTGCATCCCAGTCTGCAGAAAGGGCCTTCCCTATGGACAGCCGTGGGCTGCTGGTAGGACCTATCCATGTGGGGTTGTCTGGGTCAGTGCAGTGCTGATATTACCCTGCTCCCTGGGCCACTGGGACAAGGAGACATCGCCTGAGATGAAGCCAAATGTACCTTCTCCCCACATTGCTGTGCCCCAGGTGATATTCCAAGCTTTCAACGTGCAAGCCTTCACCCAGGACAACCACCTCGTTGATGTGATGCTGATCTTCCTCCTTTATGGCTGGGCCATCATCCCCCTCATGTACCTCCTCAGCTTCTTCTTCTCAGTGGCAGCCACAGCCTACACCCGTCTCACCATCTTCAACATCCTGTCCGGCACCGCCACCTTCCTTGCCGTCACCATCATGAGCATCCCAGGTGGGTCACTGCCCTCTGCACCTGCCCAGCCATCACCAAGAAGGTCCAGCCCCCAAGGGGGCTCTCTCATCCCAGAGCTGTTCCCACAATAGCCATAAAACCCTACAACAGTCCATTCCCACCGATTAAATGTGACAAAATATGTTTGGTTTCCCTCTAAACTTGGCAGTATCAGGGGTTTTTTTCTCCCAAACCAGCAGTCTCTAATCCACTGATCTGCCTGTTCTCCTCTTTCAGCGCTGGGCTTGGTGGACCTCTCCAAAACCTTGGATAAAGTTTTTCTCATCTTACCCAATTACTGCTTGGGCCAATGCATCAGTGACTTCTACCAGAACTACGAGTTCATTCAGTTCTGCACCTCCTCTGTTGAAGCCATCTTCATCTGCAAGGCCTTCAGTGAGTCTCCATGTCCTCACCTGGCCAACCCCCACAGCCTCACTGGCGGGTTGTGTGGGGTGGATGGTGGAACCGGGCAGATCCATGGGGCTCTATCTGGGCAGTAGCTCCAGGTACCATTTTAGAGCAAAAACTGGGCAGCATATTAGGACATACATAGGAAAAAGCTCCTTAACTGGATCACCTTACTCATGATTTGGAGGAAACTGTGGGCTAGGGGAAATTTCACAGATGAGTAAAGAAATCCTCATCCCAAGATTGGTGTCCTCTGCCTGTCTCCACTGGGCATCTTCTGCCAGATCCCCTCCAAACCCAAATCCTCTTGTGGGAAGCATTGGAAAGAGCTGTGGGCAGGGAGCCAGTGTGGGATGGAGATGAGCCTGGCAAAGCTTTGGGCTCACAGCTTCCTCTGGAGTTTATCTGCCCCTCCCCAGAGTGTGGCTTGATCCAGGAGTTGATTTTGTTCCATCCCTCCTCAGATGTCAGTTATCAGATGAACTACTTTTCTTGGGAGACCCCTGGGATTGGGCGATACCTGACCTCCTTGGCCGTCCAGGGTTTCTCCTTCCTCTTCCTCCTCTTCCTCATTGAGACAAACCTTCTCTGGAGACTGAGAACTCTGATCTGTGGCATCTGCAGGCGGCGGAAATGGGTGAGTGAAGCACATGGGAGGGAGCAGTAATGTGCCCTCCAAACCCAGCCCAGAAGTCCCTGTGAGCTGGAGACGGGCCCTCATCACCTGAATCATCTTCCCAGGGAGCATCCCCGGAGCTGGGAGGAGCCAATCCTGTTAAGTGTATGGATTGGCAAAGGGAGTGAGGCATCCCCAGGGGTGGCTGATGGAAGGGATGGATCCTGCCAGGGATCCTCCACTGGGGACACTGGAGGAACCCATTCATCCCCCAGCAGCCAGGTGACACAAGAGTGTGTCTTCCCCCTGTGTTTAGGTGGCCCTGCTGAACAGGGTGCCTGTGCTGCCAGAGGACAGGGATGTGGCAGATGAGAGGAAGAAGGTTTTGGAGTCACCACCAGAACTGCTGTCATCTCTCAGCAGCCCTCTGGTCATCAAGGAGCTCACCAAGGTGAGGAGAGATGACCTGAGCATCCTGCTGCCATCTGAGCCATGTTCTCTCAGGGCTGGCAAAGCCACAGCCTGCCTTGCCATGCCATCGGGCAGTGACATGTGGCTCATGTGTGGTCTCCTCCAGGTCTACGACAGCCGGGAGTCCCTGCTGGCAGTGGACAGGATCTCCTTGGCCGTCAGCAAGGGGGAATGCTTTGGTCTCCTTGGCTTCAACGGGGCGGGCAAAACCACCACCTTCAAGATGCTGACAGGTGACGAGAGCATCACATCGGGGGATGCCTTTGTGGATGGCCACAGCATTCTGGCCAACATCAAGAAGGTACCCAGGGCCGCAGGGGCGAGGGTGGTGTTGCGGACCGTCCTGTGTTTGGCTGGGCTGAGCCACCCTGCAGGTGCCTCCAAGAGGACATGGTTACAGTTCCAGAGGCAGAGACAATATCCCGGGAATATTGTGTCCTTGGCTGGCTCAGCTCTCCACTATCTGGCCATGTGGAAGCAGTCCCCTCTCCCCTGGGATTACAGATGTGATACAGATGGAGGCCAAACCTGGTGAGGGTGGCAAGCCCTTCATCAAAGGGTTTACCTCCATAGCTGGAAATGTGGAAAATATTGGAGGATGGTCTCTAAAAGGAGTGTATCGAACCTTTCCAGACCTCTGCTAGGGGTCTCCTTGCTGGGAATTGCCCACTCACTTTGGAAGAGCAAGAGATGAGCAGGGGTTGGGCTTTCAGTCCAGTCCTGGGATTCCTCTACCATTGTCCCGGATTTCACAGAATATTCTGATTTGGAAGGGACCCACAAGGACCATCGAGTCCAACTAAGTGAATGGGGACCTCAGACAAGGTCAGACATGGACAACATTCCCTGAGAGCATGCCCCAAACTGCTTCCTTCCCTGGAACTGCCTTCTCTCACGCTCTTGTCCCTGGAGGTGACCAGGACATGGGGGAGGTACCAGCCCTCCAGCGCTTCCCTTCTCCTGAGAGCCTGGGCCACCCAAGGCTTCCTCACAGTGAGGAACCAGCTTGGCAGAGGCATTGTGAGCCCAGCCAGTTGCTGTCCAAAGACACATCTGTGTCCATCCCTGTCAGCCCAGCTGCTCCAGGGTGCATTTCCCTCTTGTTCCACCCATGGTTTCAGAAGGCTCAGTTCCCATCACTCTGAGCAAAACCTCCCAGAGGAGCAGCAAAGCCTGTGGGTGCCCAGGGAGCTGCCCGTGAGCTGATTGCTGTGCATTCCTCTCGGCCCAAGGTGCAGCAGCGCATCGGGTACTGCCCGCAGTTCGATGCCCTCCTGGAGCACATGACGGGGCGTGAGACGCTGAGCATGTACGCGCGGCTGCGCGGCATCCCCGAGCGCTACATCGGCAGCTGCGTGGAGAACATGCTGCGGGGGCTGCTCCTGGAGCCGCACGCCGACAAGCTCGTCAGGACCTACAGGTGAGAGCAGCCATGGACAAACTGCTGCCCCTCCTCTTGCGTGACACTCCCTGTGCTCATATGGGGTCTCTGTCCCTGTTCCCGCTCCCATTTTCAGCTGAAGGTTGGACTTGATGCTCTTGCAGGTCGTTTCCGACCTTAATGATTCTATGATTCCTCCGCAGCGGTGGGAACAAGCGGAAGCTGAGTGCTGGCATTGCCCTCATTGGTGGCCCCCCTGTGATCTTCCTGGATGAGCCCTCCACTGGCATGGACCCTGTAGCCCGGCGCTTGCTCTGGGATGCAGTGACACGGACGCGGGAGTGTGGCAAATCCATCATCTTCACCTCCCACAGGTGACGCTTGGCTGGGCAGGGCTTGGCATGAGAGATCAGGGAGAGTGGTGGGGTCCAAGGGATGGGACACACCTCCAGGGCCTGGTGGGTGGGCATGCACTGCCTGCAGCCAGTGGCTGGCTCTACCCAAATCTCCCTCCTCGAAGAGTCCAGAGAGAAGGGAATATACCTCCAGCCACTTCCCAGAAGCCTCTGCTTCTGTCCTGGTGCTTACATGCCTATAGAAGCTGTGGCTGCCCCTGGAAGTGTTCGAGGGCATGCTGGACTGGGCTTGGAGCAGCCTGTTCTAGTGGAAGGTGTCCCTGTTCATGGCAGGGGGTGGAACAAGATGAGTTTTAAGGTTCCTTCCAACCCAAACCATCCTGGGATTCTCTGAACGAGTCCTCTCCTTTCTGCAGCATGGAAGAGTGCGAGGCGCTGTGCACACGATTGGCCATCATGGTGAACGGGCAGTTCAAGTGCCTGGGCAGCCCCCAGCACCTCAAAAGCAAGTTTGGCAGTGGATACACCTTGCTGGCCAAAACCCGGAGTGAGGAGGAGGGCGAGCTGCAGGCCTTCAAGGCCTTCGTGGAGAAGACTTTCCCAGGTACCGTGAGCTGCTGGAGCGGTTGCCCTCGGAGCAGGGGCAGGGTGCTGGGTGTGAACTTCAGCACATTCCCTAACCCAGAGCCTCTCCCTGCTGAATTCCCCAGGCAGTGTCCTGAAGCACGAGCACCAGGGCATGGTGCATTACCACTTGACCAACAAGAACCTCAGCTGGGCACAGGTAAGGGGGTACTGGGAACCCTTCTCCTTCCCCTTCCCGTGTTCTCGGTGCTTTGCTTTTGGTAGTGCATTCTTCCCACGCTGCATTCTGCTGTGGGAACATGGCACGGGTGGGCACAGCTTCCCCCCGGCACCTCTCTGCTCCTGCCGCTTGGCCCCAGGAACCCCCTGGCAGTGGCTTCAGGTGTAGGCATCGTGTGGTCCCACCAGGGCTGTGGGCAGTGGCTTTACTCAGCCCCTGATGCTGAGAGGTCCCAGCCCAGGGACACTTATAAAACCCCACGCTGCAGATACAGTGTGTAACCCTCTGCATACCTTATACAATTACCTATAGAGTATATATGTAGTATATCTCTCTATATTTACTATCTGTCTGTATGTACATTATTCATATATAAATACATGTGTAGTATACAGAAATATTCAGTGTACAGATAGTTTCCATATGCAATATCTAAGTATATATATTTTTATATATCTGTATATTATATGCACTGGATGTAGTGTATATAATATACTGAATATTGTATATATACAATATATACTATATTATGTACCTTATAGGACATAAGGTAATACTCTATACAGATTATATACTCTTTATATCAAGTATATAGTATAGTGTATATAGTATATATAGAGAGAGTACATAGTATACAGGTTATATAAAAACTATGTATAGAATTATATAAAAACGAGAGAGAGGGAGTTTATAAATATATATATTATATGTAGCTAAATATAAAAATGATCTGTATGCTATATACAGATAGTTATGTATAGTGTATATAGTATCCTGTGTAGTGTTTTCTATATTATATACATATTTTATATATATAATGTGTTAGCAGAAACCTTGGGCAGGGATTCAAGCCCAGATATGTGTGTGTATATGTCTAAATACATACATACAAATATATATATATGTACATATGTATGCATTTATCACATATGTGTAAAACAATCATATCCACAGCATATATTTTTAAGTGGTGTCAGATACTCCTGGCTTCCCCCAACTCTTCTGCCAGGGAAGGTGTCATTTTCCTGGGTCTCTCTGGAGAAAAAAGCTTTCTCTGCTTTCCCTGCCACAGCTTGAGGGTTCCTCTGTCACAGCCTGGGGGTTCCCTATCATGGTGTGGTGTTCCCTGTCACAGCCTGGGGTTCCCCCTGGTATCCTGGGGATCCCCCCAACCCAGTCACACTGTCCTCATATTCCTGCCCTCCCTTGCAGGTCTTTGGGGCCCTGGAGAAAGCCAAAGAGAAGTATCACTTGGAAGACTACTCGGTGAGCCAGATCTCCCTGGAGCAGGTCTTCATGAGCTTCACTCGCTTCCAGCACTACACAGAGGACAGAGGGAAATGAGCCCCTCCTGTGCCCTTCGTCATGGACTGGCCCTCAGCCTATACATAGTATATATAGAGACAGTAATTTATATATCGGCGTGTCTTAAATACTGTATAAATGTAAAACTTTTCACCGGGGAGGGGTGAGAGGATGGCAGTGCTCCTGCTGCTGTCACGGGCTCTGGGGGCGCGTGGGTGTGCGTGGGTGTGCGCATGTGACACAGCCACTCTCCAGCCTTCATCCATCCATGCAGCAAAAAAAATCCGCCTGAAATTTTTTTCAGGGAGGAGCCTGGATGGGTGGAGAGGGGTTGTTGGACTTGGGCTGGCAGAGGAGGAGCAGGATCCCCCCTGCTCCCCCCTTCCCTGCCCGTTGCTCACACCCAGCGGGACACTGCCCCGTGGTCCTCACCCACATGTCCATGTGTTGTTTGGTGGTTGCTTGTGGTTTAGCAGGAGGCTGTCACATAGCTCATATCCAAACCGTCCCTGGGGTCAGCAGGAGGCGCTGGGATTGCCCATGGAGCACTTCGTGTCCAGCTGGGGGGGACAGCTCAGCTCCTGTCTGGCACCTGCCTGGCATGGGAAGGAGGAGGCTCTGTCTCCTTTAACTGCTTGGGAAAACTCTGTCTCCTCCTGCCTGCTTGCCAAGCCTGGCCCGAGGAGCTGGCACTGGCCCCAGCCATGCAAGGGGAGCTGTGTGGTGCCAGGAGCTGGCACTGGGTGAGAGGTAGGACATGGTGCTGGAGCAATGCCCAGAGCTCAGCCCCGGGAACAGCACGTGATGGGCACGGCTGGGGAGCCAGAGCTGGAGGCGGTGAGGGGTGCCCAGGGATGCTGCTGGGATGGTGAGAGGTGCCACAAGGTCCCTGGGGACACCACTGGGTTGAGTGAGAGGTGCTGCAGGCTCTTGGCTGTGCTCTGTAGGATGGGTGTGAAGTGTCACAGGGTGCCCAGGGACGCTGCTGGCCTCAGTGTTGTGCCCATGAGGAGTTCTGCCAGCAGCACCGCCCCACACTGTGCAGTGCAACCACAGGACCAGTTTGAAGCCAGCCATGCTCTCGCTGTGCCCATGTCCTGCTGAGCTCACCCCTTACACCCCACACAGCTCCAACCAGACCCTATCTGTCCTGCATCCCCCTCCTCATCCCCATCCCCTCTGCCCCTCACCAGGCTGCTCCAGCAGTAGGCAGGGAGCAAAGGCCTTGTCCTGCGCCTGCCTGGCTCCGGGATGCTGCTGGGCACTAGCATTGCCCAGTCCTGCCTGGGCCCAGTTGGAGGAGGCAACTTCTTTTTGGAGTTTCTCAGTGGCTGGGTTGGGTTTTTTTGTTTGTTTGTTGGAAATCTGTGTGGATTCTTGTCTGTCCTTAACTAGTCCCTGTGTCACCTGGGGCAGCCCCCTGGGCGCTGCCCCATGATCAATGCAGAGCTATTTGCACTATAGTACTACACACAATTGCACATAACTAATTAATGTTTATGGCAAGGGGGGCTGATTCCCTCCCAGTGATTGCATTGTCAGGGGTTGGGTTATATTTTTGGGTTGGGTTTTCATTTTTTTCCTTGTGACTGACTCATTCTTTCCTGTTCCATTTCTTCCCTTTGCCTAATGTTGTTGTTCAGAACGATGGTGCATCACGTTACTAAGAATTTCCCCGGATCTTAAAGATGTGTGTTTTTATTAGTCAGCAGCCAGCAGGTGAACGGCCTCCCTGGGCACCTTGGAACCCTTTGGAGCTGCTGGCAGGGAGGATGCTCCCTCGGCGCATCCTGGGGGGCAGCAGAGCCAGCCACTGCCAGGGCACCATGCATGGGGGAATCCCAGCACCAGTGACTTTCCCCGGGAGGAAGAAAAAGGGGGGATGCTTTTTGCTGGGAGGGTGCCTGAAGTGCTGAAACTCCCAGTAACTTTTTTCTGGAAGGGGAAGTACAGCAGGATGTAGTAGAGCCTCCCAGGTTTTGCCTGGGATGGGGAACAGTGGGAATGTGGAGATTTCAGGGGGTGAGATGCAAAATTGCCACGGGCTGGCAGTGCCCTGAGCACAGCAGCAACAGTCCATGCCCTGTTGGCACTGGTGCCCCTGCAAGGCTTGGTGCTGGGGTGGGGACATGGAGGCAGCATAACCCCCACCCTGAGCTGGTGGGAGAGGAGTCCATGGCAAGGATGACATCCCCTGGCCCCAGCCCTCCATCACTCTGGGGACATCCTGGCCTCAATGAAGGAAGTGTTATGGAAGCAGCGTGTCCCTGTCCCGCGGGGCTGTAACACCCTGGCTGTCAGCAAGGCAGGCACTGCAGGCTGTGTGTGGTGCTGCTCCTGATTTCAGTCACAGCCACAGTGCCAGGCGTGCCAGCCCGGGGCAGGGAGCAGGACCAGGAGTGCTCCGTGGGCATGTGCTGCCAGGGGCACAGCTGCTGCTGGCACTTCTCTGGCCTCCCAGGTGGGAGAAGCAATACGGCTCCCGGGCGGCTTCTACTCCCCACTGGCTGCAGTGTGGTGGTTGTTATTCCCATCATAGGAATAATAAAGATGATTTTTTTTCCAGTGGGTGTTTCCTGGCCTCGTTTGGAATCAGACTGTTCAGCCTGTGCTGGCCTCCTGCTCTCTGCTTCGGGGAGAAGGACATTGGGGTGGAGGGGTGTCCTACACAACCAGAACTGGAAAGGCTCAGTCCAGTTTGGAAAAGCCCGGCAGCTGAGGAATTTTTTGGGGGAAGCAGAAGTTGGGGCCCCCATCCTTTCTACCTCAGGCAGCCACAACTATCCTCTCTCAGCTCCTGCAAAGAACCACAGGTGAGGGGGAGACCGCGAGTGGGGCTCAAAATGCCTTCTGGCCTCCATGGCAGTGAGGGCTGGCCCTGGCACTCCCATTCCTGCAGCTTTGCCCACCTACACACTGCAGCCCAGCTCTGGAGCACAGCCAGGGTGCTCAGCCCCCCTGCAGCTGCCCATATGCCCCGCCTCAATCCCAAACATCACCTAAGACAGCAGCAGCCCCTGGCTCAGCCCTGGGAGATGAGGCAGCATGGGGGCAAGGATGCAGCTCCAAGGAAGAGGAGCTCCAACCCCTTGAATCCACAGATGCCAGGTACCTACTAAGCCGTGAGTCATCTGGGAGCACCCCGTCTCCAGGGCACGATGCTGCACCCCTCTGCTTCCCCCTGTTCCCCATCCCACAAGCGCAGCTCCACGGGCAGTTTCAGCGCTTTATTGTCTGGCGGTCCTGCTACAGCACCCCACTGTCCTCCCCGTGGCTACGGCTGCAGGGGGGGAGCTGCTCCCTCATCCCCAGTGTGGCACCGCAGTGTCCCTGGGAGCTGGAGGCTGCAGGAGCTGCAGCAGTCCGAGAACTGGCACTTAAGGAATCCTGGCTGGTGCCACACGCCGCTCCTCTGCCGGACACGGGGAGGGCACGTGGCCGGGCATGGCTGTGGTCCGGTCCCACGGGGCTGGGTCACTCCACTTCGGGCATCTTTTAAAAACGTGGTTCAAAAACGCCACCGCTTCTGGGTCGTGACCAAGTGCTCGCAGCTTTGTTTCTCTTAAAAAGAAACCAAACGCAACCATTTCTTCCCTTTTATGAGCAGTTCTCGATTTTGGCCAGAAATTGCTGTGCCCACCACTCCTCCAGGTCGATGGGAACGAAGTCTGAAAGAGAGGGGAGGGAGAGAGGGGAGCAGCTGGAGCAGGAGCAGAGCTCTGGGTGCTCCCCCCAAACCACCAGGAAAAATAACCATGGAATCACAGAATATCCTGAGTTGGAAGGGACCCACAGGGATCATCCAGTCCCACCCCTGGCCCTGCACAGGCACCCCAACAATCCCACCCTGTGCATCCCTGGGAGCGGTGTCCAAACGCTCCTGGAGCTCTGGCAGCCTCGGGGCCGTGCCCATTCCCTGGTCAGTGCCCAGCACCCTCTAGGGAAGAACCTTTCCCTGATATCCAATCTAATGACACCCCCAGGTTTCCCCCACCCCTGTGCCATGTCCCCAAAAGGCTAGACTGGGTTTGCAGGGCCATTCTCTTCCTTGGGGAGCTCTCAGCTGCTGCAAGTGCCCCCAGGCTGCTGTCACTGCCCTGGCTCCAGGTGGCACCAGACAAGTGTTGCCCCATGGCCGACTGGTCCTGCTGGCCCCAGGAGAAGCAGGTCCCCAGGCGGGGCTCTTCTCTCTCCAGCATGATGCTGACCCCCTTGGTGGCTGGAGAAGGCCTGAATCCCAGAGGAGTCAGCAACACAGTGGGACATTCAAGGGACACAGTGGGACATCCCCACCACAGTACCAGCTGTCTCTCCCCAGCACCCCCAGAGTGACCTCAGCACCAGCAGGACAGACCCTCTGGCACATCCAGCACTGGAATCCTCCTCCTCCTTCCACCACAGCCCTGCTCAGGTGCAGGCTGAGCCCACAGCAGCCCATTGCACCCCGAGCCTGATGCACCCCGAAGTGCCACAACCACTTCCCACTTACTTTTGAGTCCAGGGTTGGGGGTTTTCTCCACGTACTGCACGGGGCCACAGGCACTCTCCCCGCTCCGGCTGCCGTCCAGCTGCTGCTCTACCTGCTGCCAGGCTGGGGAGGGGGAACAAGCACTGGGTGGCTTTGGGATGGGGGTTCCCAGTGTGGGGGCTACGGGACAGGAGAAGGAGGCGGAGCAAAGGAGGGCAAGTCCCCAGGCTGGGGACTCCATCCCTGCCACAGATGTCCCCAGCACAGTGTAGGTGCTGGGGAGGAACTCCACATGCTCCAGCTCCCCTGGGCACTGCCCCAGGGACCCTCTGCCCTTACCTTCATAGACAAAGCGGACGTTCTCCTCGTGGGCCAGGGTGTAACATTCTTCAGGGGCCGAGATCTGCTGCAGCAGCAACGGGGGCCTCTTGCCATTCACTCTGTTGAAGACGAGTTTCTGTGCTGGGCTGTGGAGGAAGGGAAGCAAGGGGGGATGAGGGCACAGGCAGCTCTGCCCACCCCAGCAAGAACCGGGGCAGTTCAGTGTTCTAGGTTGCCCCATAATGCACACACTCACCCACAGCTGTGGTCACCCAGCCCTGTCCCCAAGCACTGGGATGAAAAGGGACCCGGCCCCCAGGGACAGGGGACTGACACAGGAGGGGTGCAAGGGGAGCTTCCTGGGGAAAAGCATCAGCTGCCCGCCTCTCACCCATCCTCCAACCTAGCACCAAGTGAAATCCCTGAAATAAAGAATCTGCCACCAAAATTGCAGGAATATCAGGAAATGGAAGTGAAATCCAGTTAGGTACTGGACAGGGGATGTGCTGTCCTCTGCAGATCAAGCACCTGGGTTCACTGGAACAGCTCTGGCCCCAGCATGTCCCCAAGGTGCCCCAGGACAGGGACGTAACCCTCTCCCAAGTGGGAGCAGGTCAGGCTTCCTCAGAGCTGAGATCCCCTCAGGTGGGGGGCACTTCAACCACCCCTTGCCTGGACGCAGCAACACCCGCCAGAGCTGAAGGAAAAACTTGGGATGAGACCTGGGAGCATGTTCAATGCAAAACTCCAGTATTTTGGCTTTTCTGCCCAGGTCCAGGGCAGGACATGTCTGCAACAGCCACGTTCCTCATGGGACAAAGTCTAAGGGGCCCTAGGAGCGGGTTTGGAGGGCAGGAGAGACTGGGAGCAGGCAGCTCCTGCAGATCTGTGGGCTGGGGAGGGCAGTGACGCTCAAGCCCCCACAGCCAGAGGCACTGGGCAGGCAGGAGGAGGGCAAGCGTGGCAGAAGCCACTCCAGTGAATTACAGGGATCCTGAGAAGGAGACGAACTGTGTTGGGGGGGGTCTCTTATCCATTTCTTGGAGCTGGAGAGGACGTGAAGAACTAGCGGGGTCCCACTGCCTTGTCTGGGTGTGCTTTGACCCCAGGGAAAGGGTCTCCTTAGGGGTCCCATCACCACCTCCCAGCCACTGGAATACCCCTCAGCACCCACCCAGCTCCAGGTATTGGTGCTGGACGCTGGAATTCTCCCAGAAAGTGTCCCCCCGGCTTCAGGGGCAGAGGGACTCGCCAGCTCCGCGTGGGCGCCGCGGCGCCCGTGGGTGCGCGGCGCGGCCGAGGCCGGGGCGGTCACACGGCGGGGCCGGCGCTGGCCCCGCCGCC
>VWZW01002472.1:193555-235920 GCA_013397115.1 Edolisoma coerulescens | reverse complement strand
CGGGACATGGAGGTCACCGCTGTGCTAGGGCTGTGGGTGCTGTTCCCATCCCTGTGGGACTTTGGGGTGGGCGGGTGTCCGCCGCGCAGCCCTGTGCACTTTCAGCATCGCTGGGCTCCGGGTAAGAGCCAGACCTGCCCGGCACAGCTGCACCAGCCCCTGCCCGCCCTCAGCACCCCCAGCATGTTTAGGGGTGCACCGCAGTGATGACGGTCCCTCTCCCCCACAGCAGAGAGCAACTTGCCCTTCTCAGCTTTTACTGGCCGAGAGGAGGCAGAACTCATTATCCAGACGAATTGCGAAGGAGTCTCCCGTCTGGGTTCAGACAGCCCTAACGGGGGTGGGAGTGCCCCTGCTCACCCTGGAGGAGCTCAGAGCCAGGGCTCTCTGGGATGGACAACCGTGGGTGGGCTCCGGCCTCCAGGGAAAAGTTGGGAGAGGATTCTGTCCTGATGGGATCCGTGTCCCAGCCCACCCATTCCCTTCATCCCAGCCAGCCCTTTGACGGGGTGGGAGCATCCTGGGGATGCACGAGGAGAGTGTTCTGACCACGGGACACGGTCTGAGGGGGTGACACGAGGGGGCAACAAGCAGTTTCTCTTCCTGTGGGGGACGGGGAGCCCAGAGGACAGGAGGGGCTTAGGGAGCAAAGCTGCAGCAGGGCTGAGCCCGTTGCACTGAAACAACCGGCTGTGCCACCCGGCACAGGACCCGCACCCCAAAGCATCTCCTTCAGAGACCTGGGGATGCCCCCCAAACCCTGTTATCGCCCGCCGCCCCCGCAGCCCCCTCGCTCACCTGGTCGGCCTGGCACTCCCGCTCACAGGTGCTCTGGGCGTCCACCCACAGGTTGGGGTTCAGCTGGTTGGGGCAGACGCCCAGGTGCCGCATCCTGCCCGGCTGCAGACTCAGCCCGGCCGCCGCCGCCAGCACGGGCAGGAGCAGCGCGACGCCCACGGGGATCCGCTGCCGCCCACCCGCGCGCTGGCCCCGGGCTCCGCGCCCGCCTCTCCCACGAGGAGCCATCGGGCCACCCCGCGCCGCCGGCCTGGCTCGCTGGCGAGGGCTCGGGATAAATCACATTCAGGACGGAGGGGATGAGGGAGAAGGCGGGCGGGCGGGGGGACAAAGAGGAGGAGGAGAGGACCAAACCTCTGTCCTTCAGCACACACGGCGCCCGCCGGACCACCGGCGATGCCGCCCGCCGCCTCCATCCATCGCCGCCGCTCGCCTNNNCGGGGCGCCGGGGACACGGCGGCAGTGGCGGGTGTCCCTCGGGGCTCAGTCCATCCCCGGCACGGCCAGCGGGGCGAGTGGGGTGGAAGGGGAGGACGGGAAGGTTGTAATCTGAATCCCCTCCCTTCCCACTGATGTTTCTGGGTGTTTGGAATGGGAAAGGCGCTGACCTCAGCCTCTAACCCCGGCGAGCCCGGCGATCCCTGGGCAAACACGGGGGGAGATCAAAGGCAGAATGCAGAAAGTCTCCAAAGAGGGAGAGTGAAGGCGGGCGGGGGGGCACATAAAAACCCGCCCGGCCCACGGAGCCGAATTCCTGCAGGATGAGAAAACAGTCGGAGCCTGCGGTCCACTCGGACGGGGCGGCCGGCGGGAGGCACGCGGAGCCCACGGAGCCCACGCTGCGGGCGGCCGGGACCCGGCTGGCCCGGGAGCCACTCACCCCGCACCGCATCTCTGGGCACCCACCGGCACCACAGCCGAAGGTGCCCGGGAGCGGGACAGCGGCACGGATCTATCCCCGCTTTCCAGCCCGCATCCCACGAGTGCCGTGTCTCGCCTGGCGGGGTGGGTGCCTACCTGGAGGGGCTCCCCCAGCCCCTTGGGGCTCCCAGTCCTCCCTCCCCGATGATTTACAGCCAGGACGTCTACTGAGCCACACCAGACTCCGGCACACTGTGCTTGGGCTCAACCAGCACATCCCGCACCAGCCCCGAGCTGGCAGGAGTCGGCCCCGGCTCCCAGGCCAGATCCCTCTAATCCCCGATGGAGACTGACCTGCAGCAGGAACATTTCATGGCATTTTGGCAGCATTAACTCTTCCGGCTCTGGTGAGAGCCTCAGCCCTGAGGGGGGTCTGCAGCCCCCGTGAAACAACAAACCCGAGGGGGTTTTGCCCCGGGGAGCAGCTCAGCACCTCCAGCCTCCCCTCTTGGGGGGCAGGTGGTGGAGGGGACAAAAAAAAACGGCGGGAGCCCTTTCCTTTTTGTTTTTTGGGGGGTGGATCCAACCCACCCCCACCCCAGAGCTGCTTTCACATGTAATGGGTTGGTGCTCCCACAGTCTGTGGCTTCTTGGGGAAGTCCTTTTTCACCAGACCAGGTGATTTGGGGGACCCTTGACACCCCCACACTGGTGTGAGCAGAGTGCAGCCACAATGCTCCAGCACAGTGACCCCCAGCCAGTACCACTGACACAGTGCTGTGACCACCCACCCCTGCCACCCCTGCCCGGGCCAGCAAATGGCTGCACTGCTGCTGGCTCTGGGCTGCCCATGGTGATTCTGGGGCTCCCCAGGGCCCAAAACCCCAAAGCACAGTCAGGTCTGTCACCAGCTGGCCATGACCATGCAGGGAGGGCTGGAGCATGTCCCATGGCTGTGCCCTGAATCCCGTTCCACAGCCACGCAGCCACCCAAGGGTCCATCCAGCTGCGGATGCTGAAGAAAGGTTATGCTGCCCGGGGGCACTCGTGGGGAGGCTGACATTTTGCAAATAGGGAATTGCATCGGGATAGCCCAGCCAGGAGCTGCCAGGGCCTGTACCCTGCGTGCCCTGGCAGCCTGAAACCCCCAGACCCACCCAGCTGGCCCCAGGCACCTCCTGCCTGGAGATCCCTGATCCACAAACCCACCTTGCTCTAGCTGGGAAGCAATGGGGCAGATGCAGGGCACCCTTGGACGCAGCCCAGGGGCACAGAGCCACTTTGGGGTGTCCCAGGGCCCTTCCAAGGGTGCTGGTGCAGGAGGGAAGGGGGAAAAAGACCTGGAGGCCAACTTCTGCCTATACCCATGCTGGGCTCCATGTGGTCACAGCACGATGCCAATGCCCGGGTCTAGGTTGGTTCTTGCCCCACTGCCCCTTTCCAGACCCAGAGGATGGCATGTCTTTCACAGCAGAGCCCAAGGTGCCTCATGTCTGTGTTCCCAAGATCAGAAGCTGCGAGGCTGGGACAAGCCAGGAACCTTCACCTCAGTGGTGCAAGGCTGGATGGAGGAATGGCAGCTGCTGCGTGGTTGGAAATGTGGCTCCCCATGACTGGAAATCCTCACTGACACCTTGGGACCCTCACTCAGGCTAAGACCTTCACCCCACCTGGGGATCCCCAGCCAGCCTCTTCTAGTGCTTCTTAGCTGAAGGTGAATGACAAAGCAACTCTTCCCACCCTGACCCAGCCCACGATCATTTCACCATCTCAGCATCTCGAAACTGTTCACCTCCATGTGTCCAGGCACCAACTGCACCCTAGAACAGGGATTTTTGGGATCAATTTCAAAGATCCCAGACATAGATGAGGGTTTTACGGTTCATCTTCTCCTTCCAAGATATGAATTAGCTCAGCACTATGTCCTGGAGGGAAGGGTGCCATGCCATGCGTCCCTGCTCCCATAACCTGCTGCACCAGGCAGGTCCCTGCCCCTCCAATGCACCCGTGGGGAGCTGCACCCTCATTTTCAAGCATCTTGCAGTTGCATGAAGGTCACCACCTCTTCCCAGCCTGTATGGGACAGTGGGACCAACCCAAGAAGCCTCACATCAGAAAGGTGGGTGCGGAGAAATACACTCGGTGACCAAAGTCCTGAATCATCCCAGAGCAACCTGCTCCCTCCTCCTTTCTCCAAGGAGCAGAGAGCCTTGAAGCTCTCCCAGCCTTCCCACCCCGCTCAGGCTGTGCAGTGTTTTCCTGCCCTGCTCTTCCCAAGCAGACAGCTGCGGCCCCGCAGCCCCCACTGCTCCGCCGTAATGGGCTCCGGCTGTCCCGACCCCACCTGAAACCACACACAGCCTTTGTTTTGGCCCTGTGAGAGGGAACAGACACTTCCAGAACCCCCTGAAGAAAAAGGGAAAAAAAAAGGGCTGCGTGACTCTTCCCTGACCAGGCTTTCACCTTAGCTCCAGGGTTTTCCAGGCTGCAGACACGATCTCATTTCCCCCTGCCCCCTCCCAGCCCCAGCAATTACTGCTTAAGCTGTTAAAACAAGCGTGGCCAGTCTGGTACGAAGTGGAAAATCTGATCCTAGGGAAATGAGAAGGCAGGGGAAAAGGGAGGTCAAGGGGAGGTGGGCTGGGAGAAGGGGATCAGACAAGAAGTCTCCCTCCACCCCAGAATCAAATCCCCCTTCTTTGGGGCTCCTGGTGCCTCCAAAAGCCACCCTGATGTGACACTGGTGCTCCAAGCTCCCTGCAGCATCCTCTCCATTTCAGTCCCATTTGTCCCGGGATGGCTTCCAGCTTGCTCCATTCTGGGCAGGAGGGGTGACTGCTGCCACAGCACTCGCTGCTCTCCTAGGATCACCCAGACCCAAAGAAGGGATTTAAGGCTTTGACTGTACTTGTCCTGTCCCCATGGAGCAGGGACTGGGCACAATTCCTAGCAAACTGCTGGAGAGCCTGGCTTCCTCCAGCCACCTATGGGACCAACTCTCTTGGAGAGGAGTTTGTGTTTTCTTAGGGCTCCACTACCCCAAATCAATGTTCTGTGAGAATCAAGAACAGATTTATCTTCTGCATCTACAGAAAAGGGCAAAAAGCCACCACAGCGAGGAATCATGGCTCCCCAGAAAATGTAATTCAAGTTATTTTGTGGATGACCTGGAAATAAGAATACACACCTGTACCACAAGCAGTCTGAAATCCCCAGGCATGGGCAAAACCACCACCTTTTTCCCTTCAACCTCTTCCCAGCCCACACAGAAATGGATACAACTTCTCCTCTTTTCAATTGGTAGTTCAAAACAAACAAAAAGACTTTAATTTATACAAAACAAAACCATGTAGAATCAGTTAAACAACACTGACTGTACAAAGGAATAAAAAAATAAAAGGATAGTCCAAAAAAACCCAACTCAGGAATGGTACAAGTGTTGGAGAGCAGCTACAGACTAGTGTTGACATCAGATGCAAGAATCTTTTCCTTTTAAATTAAAAAATAAAAAAAGTTTGTTGCTGGGCAATCACTCCAGGGAAATCTTCCATCCCCACTCCAGACAGGATCCATGAGACTTTACAGAGTGACAAAACCTAAACCAACCACAGGGAAACAGCGTGGGGAGGTGCACACGTGGCACAGCCAAACCAAAGCAGAAGTACAGCAAGTTTTGAGACATGCAGCAGCTTGGTGGTTTCAGGAAGGATCCCTTTATCCCTCTTCGTCCCACACACCAGCACCAGGGCCCTGTGGTGCCTGGGGGTGACTCCCGGGAGGAGCCGCCATTGGCAGTGCCGGTCACCTGTTGGCCGTATATCCCTGTGCCGCTGAGCCAGCGATTGTCTTCTGCTGTGTGTTAAGTGATGGGAAACAGGTGCCAGCCATCCCAGACAGGTTCTCAAAATCCCCCGGCCTTCGCGCCACCGGGACGGCCCGGCTGCGGCTTTGCTCTCGAGCCAAAGCACCACTACAAAGGATTCCTCTCCCCCTCCACCTGCCTGGGGTTTAATTCTGTCCTCGCTCACTCGAGCTGGGCGATAAAGCACGGGAGAGCTGAGCCAAGAGACCTGCCCATGCTGTGCTCTGCAGAGGGGAGGGGGAAGCCTCCGGCACCTCCCAGGTCGGCTTGGGAGCAAGGAAGGCGATGTCTCTACAGGGGGACGTGTCCCTGCTGTCCCTGCTGCCTGGACACAGCGGGTCCGTCGGCCGCGCAGGAGCTGCAGCGGCTTCATTCTGCCCATGCAGTGCCCCAGGCTGCCTGGAAAGGGGAAGCAGAGCAAGCCCGGGCCTTGAGGATCTGCTGGCCCCAGGACAAGATGGCAGCACTGTACACTTCACTTCCTAGCACGCTACTCACGCTCTACACACCCTGGCCACCTGTGAGAACCTGCCACCGCAGCCCAGCCCCACTGCCAGGCTCCCTTAGCTTTTGGGATAAGGGCTGGGTGTTATTTCTCAGTTTCCAGGTGAATTTCCAGCACAGGTCAGCTGTGGAACAAAGCCTGAGAAGCAGGTGCACTTGCTTGACAGAAGATCCATCCCAAGCTTTTGCCCCTCCAAGATCCAGGAGCCACCACATGGAGCAAAGCAGTTTGCTCTCCCGATCTCCTGGGATTGCCCCAAGAGCTAAGTGATTTTGCCACTAAGGGACCTGGAGATTACTGTTTCCCCACTCCAACCTTCCACCTTCCCAGTCCCTGCTCCTTCACGCTCCAGTGGTAAAAGCCGCTTCTGCCCTTTCCCACTTTCATCCAGGAGGAGCCACAGCAGTGCAAGCTCAGGCAGCACCTTTGGGAAAGCAAAGCTTGAAGCAGCCAGGATCCAGGGGCTGTCATATGGGGTGCTGTCGTGGATGGAGGGCACTAGAAGCGATAGCTGAGGCTTTGCAGCAATAAAGGACAAAATTCAGCATTTTTCCTCTGCTTTAGGCACAATGCTCCCACCCCCTGCTCCCCAATCCCCGATGAGAAAGCACAAAGGAAGCTAGGCATCAGTTTGACCCTAGAGCTGCCTCTTCCTCCTGCCTGACAAAACACTCCAACCCCCCAGGACCCCGGCCTCACCACTCTGCTTCTCCATGCATTGCCATTCCACCCTGCCTTCGGCACTCACAAGTTCTAGGGAATGATATAGACAGAGCAGCTCGGGGCATGTTCCACACCAATCGTCCTTTCCTTCTGCACACGTAGGATTTAAAAACACCAGCAGGAGCCCAGAGGTGAGGGAAAGTCTCTTAAAGCATTTATGTGTTTTCACTGGAAAATCCTTCACTTGTCCCCTTTGCTGACACTGGGAAAATCAATCCAGTGCTTGTATTTACATGGCTGCATAAAATTTTCCCTGACTGCTTCTTAAAAAAACCCTTAAAAAACAAGTGATATTTATATATATGTATAATATTTACATAAATAAGCGAAGGCAGCTGCCTTCCTCTTTCTAATTGGCCACCTCTTGCCTTGTTTTCTGGTTTTTTTGGCAACAGCAGGTTAACATCCCAGTGAAAACTGTCATTAGTCCCCTGTCCCTGTTTCTTTTTGTCTATATCCAATGATCACTATTGCACCAGCAATCTGTTCAGGAGGCCAAGAGTTAAAGTTGCAGCGCAGACTCTCCTTGCCTACTCCCTTAAGCCTCTCAATCTTCCATTAAATCCATTGCTCCATTGAGATTGGATGAGCTTTTTTTCCCCTTCCCCCCTCCCCAACCCGGCAGCTGCTGAATTTTCCACCCCAGGCCAAGAGGCAAAGCCCAAAGCATTCTTGGAGGGTCACTTGGCAAATCCTCTCCCCGCCAGCGCTGCGGGATCCAGCCGGCACCATGCTTCTTCCTATGCCAAGCCAAAACGTGAGCACATTCCTAACGCTTGTGCGTGCCATTGGAAAAGCAACCGTGGCCCATCCGAAAGGATCCAGTGGAAAAGGGTTCGGTGTGCAAACAGCTGTACATTGGTGGGTGGGTGTGGATCCGACAGAAGCTCAGGGTGCCCACCCTGCTAAGAGATCTTGCAGTTGTTGCGTGAGCAGTTCTGTGGGGGGCTCTGAGGAGGCCGGATGGATTTGGATCTCTTCAAGCTGTTCCCTTTGCTGCTGCTCCCGCCCCCGCTGCTGGCCAGGGAATAGGAGCGGCCATGCATCATCACTGCGTTCATCCCGTTGGCCATGGAGAAGGATTTCAGGTGGCTCTTGATGGTGACGGGCAAGGGGAGCTTGTCGATGAGGTGCACCGGGGTGCAGGACACGATGGCTCGGCAGCACAGGTCCTGTAAGCTGAACACTGGTGGGAGAAAGGACCACACAGTCAAGGGCCAGGAGATCCCCTGGGCTGCCCTTCCCCCACAACTATTCCTTACAGTGCACAGCTCCAGCTCCTCAGGGAGATATGTCAGTAATGACTGCACAGGAGCCGGGAGTAGGGAGCAGGGTATTTAGGACAAAAGCTTGGGAAATCAAGGTGAGCTCTGCTGTTGGAGGTTTGTGCTTTGCAAGACACCAGCTTTGGTGTGAACACAGGGTTAGGCACTGCCAGCCCTGCTCTGCTCAGCACCCGGGACTGGCAGGGCCTGGCTCACGTTCCTGACAGACACTTGGCTTCTCAACCCATCCTCTGGCAACCAGGATGTGCCTGGGAAAGAGGCAACAGGCTCAGCAAGTCCTGAAACAGGACAGTGTCACCTGAGATCTGCTCAGGGGGCAGCTCTCTGCAGAACCCCCCAGCCACAGAGACCCCACCAAGTCAGAATACCACTCTGCCCTTTCCAGCTTCCCAGCATCCTCCCAGCTCAGCGGGCATCATGTGAGCCTGCCTTGGGAAGTCCCTCTCCTTGCCGGCGGATTCCCAGCCAGCGGCCACATGAGGGCACTCGTTATCCTCCTGCCTGCCTGCCTGCTGCCAAAGCCACGCTGCCACTCCCGAGCAGGCAGATCCCCATTCCCCGGTGGGGAGCCCCCCATTCACAGAATCACAGAATCATTTAGGTTAGAAAGGCCTTCTAATACCATCGAGTCCAATCTTTCCCCCAGCCTCCACTAAACTACGTCCCCAAGTGCCACATCTGCATCTTTTTTGAACACTCCCAGGATGGCGACTCCACCACTGCCCTGGGCAGCCTGCTTGAGTGCCTGACCATCCTTTTTGTAAGGAAATTTCCCCTAACAGCTAATCTAAACCTTCTCTGGCACAACTTGAGGCCGCTTCCTTTTGCCCTTTCCATTCCCAAGCGGGCAGCCTGCAGTTACAAATCCTCTGGAAGAGATACAGGCAAGGTCTGTGAATTCAGCCCTGCCCACCATCCCTCTGACCTGCAGACCATGGCACAGCAGCCAGGCTGGGGACAGGAGCCCAGGCAGAAAGTTTGGTGACTGGGGCTGGCAAACAGGATTTTCCCACCCTGGTGAGCAGGAGCTGAAGATGCATATGAGAGCAGGTCATCCCAGGAACACAGATCTCCTGCTGCTCAGACTGCAGTGGGACACACTGCTACCTCCAGCCAGGAATAACGTGGGAACTGAGATTATTTTGCTTCAAACTCAACAGGCTGAGACATAACATGGAATCTGCTCGTGGTTTGCCTGCCTGTGGCACTCATGCTTGGATATATGGAATAACCCAGCCCATGCTGCATGCTGACAGCAGGGATGAGATTTAGTCCCTTTCAGCTCCTTGGGCTCACTCTGCTTCCCCTCCAAAACAAGGAAGACAGGCTCAGGCAAGGGCAAGGAGCAAGGTGCTTACACTTGGGATTTATCCCACACAGCCTTTTGATTGAAGTACTTTCAAGCTGGGAGCTTAATTGCCCTCAGCCTCATCCAGAGTAAGTGGAAAGGCAGATGATGCCCCAGAGCACTTCAGATCCCAGACATGCTGAACTGCCCTCTGGAGCTGCCCATCCCTGCGCCAGCACAGGCAGCTTGTGGCTCAGCTTCAGCTTGTCTGGCCCAAGGCATTTCTCCACATCAGGTGGATGCAGCTCCCAGTTCCACACCTCCCATCTGGGCAGCCACAGCCCCACGGCTCCATGTGAGCCTAAACTTCCCACACGGAGCACCCTCCTGCCCACTGACCTCGGTTGGGTCTCCAGATCTTCTCCATGCCGTGCCGCATGAGGACGATGCGGGACAGCTCCGTGAAGGACTCGATGACGTTGAAGTTGCACAGGGGGCTCACCTCGAAGAAGGTCATGCAGTTCTTCTCGGCGTAGGCGCGCGCTTGCTCCGTCGGCACTTGCCGCTTGAAGGCCAGGTGCAGCCTGTTTCCCACCAGGATCCGAGGGACACCTGGAGCGTGCTGGAACAAGGAAAGAAGAGCAGAAATCATGGCTACACCAAGTATTCTGCTGAGCTGCAACAGCAGTGAAGCAAAAAGAGGTAGAAGCTGCTCTGTGACCAAGGGACTGCCCAGCAGCACCTCTGTGTGGTGGGAACGACTAATTTGTCACCTTCCAGTCCATTCATTTCTGAGGGAACTTTCCTGTCTTTCTTCACCATTCCTGAGCCCTTTCCTACTACTCCAGATTTACACAGAGTTGGAGGGCAGACACTTACTGCTTTGCTTCACTTATTACTGCACTGCCGTCATGTCCCCTCCATAGCAGAGCCGTTCCTGTCCCCGTATCAGGTAACACCTTGGGTGATAACCTCCCCATATTTCTGCTATAGATCACTGCATGTGTTCTTCCATTCACTTACCTCATCTATTTCCTTTATCCATCGGTCTATCCCATCAAAGGACCAGCGATTAGTGATGTCGTACACCAAGAGAATTCCCTGGTGGAAGACAATCAGAAGCAATCAAGAAGTTTCATAGCAGGAAATGTGAAAGGGGCAGGACACCCCTGAAAGACCCCCACATGCAGAAACCAAGAAGCAAAGGGACAGAACATTGCTCCAGCTGCACCATTCGTGTGCTGACAGGGCAAAAATTGAGACAACAGGGCTGTGCTAATGCAGTCCCAGGTCACTAGAGAAGGTTTTACTCCTGTTTTGGCTCTGATATCCCCCAAATAATTTCCAAAGCTGCAGTCTCCACACAGGAGGAGGAACTGCCTTGGTGGCTGTATCTGGAGGAGCAAAGCACACCCTTCTGTCACGAATCCGATACAAACTCGCTGAGGCAGAAACACACCTTTTTTCCTATCCCCTTACATAGAACAGCTGCAGTCAGTGGTGAGGTGGCAGCAGGACAGGAAGGAATTTTCAAGCACACCCCTCTTCTCCAGAACCTGCCTCATTGTGAGCCCTTTGCTGACAAAGAAGAAGCTGAATGATGCCAATAAGCACCACAGTCTCTCCACAGACTGAGCTCTCAGGACTAGCATCCATCCAGACTCTGCTGAAAGTGTTTCCCACTGCCACTGCCACGCTGGCAAAGAACCCTTTCTTCAGGCAAGAGGTACCTGCAGCATCCTCAGGTTCACATCCATTGTCCCTGAACACCACCCACATCCATGACTTGCTTCCCAGTCACTTCCTGAGGTGCAGCACATGGTGCTGGCAGCAGCACAGGCACGACTCAAGGCAGGGAAGACACGGAGCAGCTCTGAGGAGTCTCCACCTCGCCCCAAGCTGGGCTGGCAGGACCCAGGAGCATGGCCTGACTGCTGCCCACCACTCAGGTCCACAGCATCTCCCAGCAAGTGAGCTTTTCTCGAATCTGAGTATTTCTGAGGACACAAGGAAAGTAGGCTGTGCCTGGCCCTGCAGGCACACAAGTCAGGAGCTGCCACTCGGTACCGGTTGGGCACAGACAGCATTTATGGAATTGTCCTCAGCAGAGCCTTTCTGCAACCCTCCCATTATTTTTCTGACTTCGTGTCACTCTTCTTTGCAGTCAAGGACATTCCAAGTGACAACAGGCACTCCAAGCTGACTTGGCAGAATCACAGTACAAGATGCCTGCAATGGGAACTAGGGAGAAGGAGATGATCTTGTGCTGAGAGAGGAGGAGTCCAGCTGGGAAGGCAGTGCTGGACGAAAGGGAACGCAGCAGCAGCAAGACTAAGGGCAAACCAAACCAGATCATTGAGCACCAAGTTCTGCAGAACGAGCCTTCCCTGAATCAGGGGTATCCTCCAGGAACAGCCATCCCCTACAGCAAGGCCCCAGCATAAGCAAAGAGATCTTAAATTGGTAAAGGAAGGTCTCAGCTTTCAGCCCAGTCCTCCCTATGAGAGGCCTGGATTCAGCACAGGGAAGGAGAAAGCTGAGACACTCCCAGCATCTGTCCTGGTACGAGCCAGGGACCATGGAGCACCCTCACGCACCTGTGGAGTTGCTCCTTTATCCACTGAAATGGAAGATGTGCTACACAGATGGGAAACACAAGCTACCCAGTCCTCCCAAAGCTCAGCTTTACAATCCTCGCTGCTGCCAACCCCCGTGCTGAACTGGGAGGAGCCTGTGCAGAAGCTTTGTGTGTCATACACATCCAATTTACAAAAAAAAAAATCATTAACATGAAATGTGAAGCACACAGGAATGATAAACTGGCATCTGGGCCACAAAGGCACCTGAATCCTCACAATGAAGTCACATCTGGAGCTGGCACTACCACTGCTCCCCCCCTCATGGAACAGCAGCTGTTCCTGGAATGCACTGGGTGTGCCTCGACCTTGTTTGCCTTTCTCTCAGCTCTTTTTGAATAAGCAGCTCTCAAAGCCTGACCAATTTTGCAACAATTCAAATTGTTGCTTCTAGAACAATTCTGATTCTTGAGCTGTAACCCCAGACTCACTGCCCAGTGCTTCCACCCCAGGCAGTCACTCTCTAGGTGAAGTTTGTTTTTTCTGTCCTCACTGGCCCTCCAACATCTCCACATCTGCATTTGTGCCCCCACAGAAAGGCTCAAATGCACAAAAATAGAAGGGCAGAGGGCACAAAAGGCAAGTCAGTGGGTTGGCTTCATGTTTGACAGCCCAACACGAAGAACAAGCCCTTCAAAGTCCGGGTTTGAGGCTGTTCTGTAGGACCTGAAGGTGAGTTTACATAATGGCAGAAGCATCTGCGGGGTGAGGGGAGCATCTTCAGTTTCCTTCAAGGCAAGTCTGGAGCTCATACCTAGAGTCCATAATTTTTTGTAGTCTCATTTCTAGGACAGTCCAAAAACTTCATAGTCAAAAAGAAATAGAGGTTGTTTTTGTTTAGGAGGAGAAAAGGATCAGTTTCTCCTAGATTTAGAGAGGAAAAATAAGAAGGAAGTAATGATTTTCCATAATTAAAAAATCCCACAAAATCAAAGATACTGCTTCTCAAGGACCCAATCTAGAAATACCTACTAGCAGGATACATCACATTTTAATTGCATATTGAAAAAAAAAATACTCTGAGCTTTCTTTTAATTTTTCCTCTATTTGTTTTGATTTTCAGCTTCCAAGGCTGTGTGTGAGAATTAGTGAGAGTCAGGAAATAACGAAGCAAACGGTTTGATGACCCCCTTCCAAGACAAATGGCCAGCAAGATAAATAAAGTCTACTTGCTTCATTTCTGGATTGACAAGTTCCTTCAGCCAGGATAAACAGACCCAAGACCTAGTTTGTGACGATTATTTCTGCCAGGAATATGCTTGAGGAGGAGAGTGTCTTTAAGCTTGCTGGCAGCTTCTGCCTGGATCTCCGTTGAATAGAAATAAGGATAAAACTTCAGCAAAAACAGAACCCTATGTTCTCAGCAGGGGGGAAGGTCAAGACCACGATTTCTAAATGCAAAACATGACACCTTGTCTGCCAGCTGAGCCTCCAAGCCACACCACGGCTCCAGCACACACGTTTAGAGTGAAGATTGTCCAGGAAAGCTTCCCAAAGGTCAGAAGACACCGAGACCCAGTTGCCCGTGCCTTGCTCCATCCCCCTCCTGCCCAGCTGGGTATGGAGCCCAGCTGTGCTGCAGCTCAGCAGGGGGAGAAGAAGGCTGCTCAACCCCTGGCCAGCTCCTGGTGCTGCCAGATAACCTCACACTGCTTCCAAGTAGCACTGGCATGCTGCAGACACCACGTTTCCAGAGCACACAGCCCAAATCCACTCTGTCACTGCCATTTCTGCCTCAGAGGGAACAGCACTCAGCCATGCACATATAGAGATGGAGCTGGCTCCATCTCTGCAGACAGTTCCAAGTAAGATCTGTCATGCTTTTTTAAAGTCTCCTTTGGAATAACGTGCACAGAATTTTGATTTCCTCAACTCAACAAATGAACAGCTTCCCATTTGCAGCCTAATTTGTTCTCTAAGTGCCTAGATGGTTGTCAACACCCTATTATCTCCATAGCTCTTGATTTTTAGTTTCACAAAGCCCTTTTGTACCATTATGTACCCCAGGTTCCCACAGCGCGGAGTGAAAAGCTCCATGCTCAGCTTCTCAGACCAAGGAGACCTGCACCCCTCACAACCCTCCAACAGCCTTCCTTCTTTTCCTCCTCAGCCTGCCTACAGATTCTGTGTAAGCAGAAGGTGACTGGACTCATCCCCAGATCCATATGGGGTCTTTTCACAATTGGATTTTCAGAGTTCATTCCCTCTCTGGTTTTGTTCCACACTACTGGGATTGGCACAACCCTCAGCATTCCAGTGACAGAAATTTCCACATGAATGCCTCGCACAGTGAACAAGAAACACAGAGAGACCACCAGTTACTGTATCCAGCAGCACATGTGGACACTTACTCTGCCAAAACCCAAATTTGCTTCCAGCAGGAGCTTACACAAAGATCTGTCCACATAACTGAGGTGGTGGTGGGGAAATATCATCTCTGCCTGCTTGCAGCAGTTTTGGACCAGGTTTATAAGCAAAAAGCTTTTAAAGCTAAGAGAAAATCAGCTTGCACACTGTCAATGCAAAGCAGGCTTGTCTAAAAAGGCTTCCCAGCTGCTTTAGGGGCTTCCAGCACACAAGAAACTGCTGGGAGCACTTGCACAACTGCCAAGGACCTCAGCCCAATGCAGGCAGGTGACAGGGTGGCCAGGAAAGTGTCACTCGCTGATATTCTCCACTGATGGAAAAAAGCTGTTGCTGAAGAAGGCTGAAGACACCTCCAGAGTTAATTTTCTGTCCCACAGGATGAAATAAACCTTAAACAGAAGGTTCAGTGCTGACAGGAACCAGAACACTCTGTGTCTCCTGCCTGCTCTTTCACAGCTCCATTTGATCATGGCTTTCCAGCTGGCACCTCAGACCTTGGCTCACGGGCAGTGACATCCTGCTGCCAAACCTTTTCCCAACACCACAGCCCATCGGGGGTGTATTTATCACTGAACTTTTGGTAAGTATTCTGGCAGGCAGGGCAGGCTCCTCCAGCAGCGGGACTATCCCATCCAAATGACCCAAGGCAGGTGAGGTATTGCAGCAACCAAAAAAGCCGTAAGGGAGGGCTGAACCTACACCTGAGTCTGCTGAGCTGCCAAAAATCCACCACCTTCCTGCACACTAAGAAGCCCTGAACAGGATAAACAGCAGCTCCTCAAACCACCTCCCTAAGCAGAACTCAACAATATTCATCATTTCTTTAGGGCTGCAGCTTTGCTACAAGATGGGAGCATTTTATCACACTGTCTGGGAAGAGTTTGGCAAGCCACATTTTCAGAAACAGTTTAAATCACTGGCATATGAGGACACCAGGAACGATCCTAACACTGCTTCTTCCTGGCTAGATCAGGAAGCACCACCACAACTCTTTCTCCCCTCTGTGATGACTCTTGGAATAGTTTGCATTTGCTCACAGCAGCCAGAAGAGCCACAGCTGCTCGCAACAGCCGAGATCACCCAGCCAGCTCTGCTGGAATGACTGAGACCTTGAAGCCAAGCAGAAAAGGAGCAGAAGTCCAAGAGCAAAAGAGATTTCTGCAGCACCTTTAAGCACACTAAATACTTTTCACCATACCCCATGCTGTGACAAGTAACACAAAAATCCTTCTGCAACACAGCAAGCTCCAGACTGCCGAGTTGGCTCTGCAGGGTGCAATACTCCTGGGTTTCCACATCTCCCTCCTCCCTGGCCCTCCAGTCACCATGACTGGCTGCACACTGCCCCTGCCCCATCAGTGCCTGGAGGCCAGTGCTCTGCTATCCCAGACACAAACACTCCTCTTTTGCCCCAAAGTGAGACCCTGAAGTGATGTGGTCAGGACGTGCTGGTCCAGCAAACCCCAAGAGAGAAGGGATGAAGTGGAAGCTCAACACCTAGGGAAGTAAGAGAAAAGGAGAGGGGTCCCAGGCACACCACCAGAGCAAGCCTCCACCTTGAGCCTAAGAGCTCACTGTGTCCCTGATGAGATCAGATCTGGTAAGGCAGGGCAGGGAGGAAGGCAAGAGACCTGTGATCCTACAGCAAACCCTGAGGCAATCATGCTGTAAGAAGGGGCTGGTTCTTGCTCAGAGCCAGCTCATCAAGGGCAGCAAGGATGTTTTACTGCAGATAATTTCAAGAGGAAGAAGTTCCTGCTGAACATGAAAGTCACATGGCCCTGGACCCAGGCCAGTGGTGTCGAGTTGAAATTCGGGGAGGCATCAAGGTACTTGAGTCCTTTCCCTGGGGAGGGACCAGCCTGAAATTCAGCCTGAGCACTGAACCAGGCTGTGCCACGGGGGAAAGAAGAACTCCCAAGAAGGCGTGCTCACTGTCTGGAGACTGTTTTCCCATGTTGCAACCTCTCCAGGGTCTACTCAGAAAATTCAATTCTTCTCATTACACTCGAGAAACAATAAGGAGTGTGTGGGAAAGTCAGGCATGCTTCCCTGGCTTGGAGGCACTTTTCATACCAAGTATTCTCTTAAGCACTGGCTATCCAGACCTGGGTAAGGGCTGCCAGGTTGCTGAGCCAGCCTCCTGCTCTCACAGCCAACCTGTACAAGTCCTCTCTGGAACCTCATTCTTCAAGCTCCCCTTGTGCTCTTCAGTCCTCTACTCAGTGAGAACCTTCCACTAATTCTCAGCGTGAAGGTGCTCAAGGCCAGTTTACACCAACCTGTTCTTGTACAAATATCACACGGAACTTCAAAGAGAGCTTTTCCCATGCTGGCACCTCTTTTCTCTGCTGGATTTGTTCTTCCTGAGCTTTTGGCTTTTAGTTTAAATAAGCTGTTTCTCTTGCCTCCAAGGGGATTTGCATCAGCCTTCCTACAGCAGAAGTCTTGAAGTCTAATGATTCCAAGACAGTAGAAAAGAAAGAGAACAGCTGCAGCTAAGAAGCCAGTACAGCACACAGCCCTCTGGAATACATCCTGGAGACCACACCTGGAGTACTGCATCCAGCTCTGGGGCCTGCAACATGAGAGGGACATGGACATCTTGTAACAGTCCAGAGGAGGCCATGAAAAGATGCTCCAAGGGCTGGAGACCCTCTGCTCTGGAGCCAGGCTGCAAGAGCTGGGGGATGTTCACCTGGAGAAGAGAAGGCTCCAGGGACACCTCAGAGCCCCTTCCAGGGCCTAAAGGGGCTCCAGGAGAGCTGGAGAGGGACTTTGGATACGGGCAGGAAATGACAGGACAAGGGGAATGGCTTCCCACTGCCAGAGGCAGGGTTGGATGGGATATTGGGCGGGAATTGTTCCCTGGGAGGGTGGGGAGGCCCTGGCACAGGTTGCCCAGAGAAGCTGTGGCTTCCCCTGGATCCCTGGAAGTGTCCAAGGCCAGGCTGGACAGGGCTTAGAGCACCCTGGGCTAGTGGAAGGTGTCCCTGCCTGTGGCAGGGGGTGGAATGGGATGGGCTTTAAGGTACCTTCCAACCCAAACCATTCCACAATTCTAAATCAGAGAACTCAGAAGCATTTATGTTCCTCCGCCAAGACCACATGGGTTATGCTGGATTTACGCTATGGCCATGCCAGAAGAAGTCAGCTTCTGCATACTGAAAATAACTGGAGGTGTTGGAAGTCCATCCTTGCAGTCACACAGGCATTTGTTATTCAAAACAAACAGTCCTCTTGCTCTGGTTAACCATTCAGAGTATAAATTTGGATACTTTCTTCTTCCATTGAAAGTTGTGGTGAGTTATTTAAGAGACACGGTATCTGTATTCCTGTTAATACAGGAATATCACTGGAACCCCACATGGGAGCCAACCACTTGCTGCTGAGTTTTACTCCAAGCCACCTAGAGAAGACTGTACAGGGACTCCAGTCATTTTCAAGAGGTACTTTCCCTGTTCTCATCTCTGGGTACTTTCAGAGGGCATGGACAGACCTCCCTTGGGAATTATCTCTCCTCCTCCTAGGCAGGCTTGTTCCTTAGGGCTGGTTTGCTGCTTTTAAGGGTTGACTGTTTGGGCAGACCAGGATTAAGGCATCACAACAGCACTTTGGAAAAGGCATTTGTTGCATGAGCAGAGGGCAGGTTTGAGGCAAAGGTGTGCAAGTGAGTTCCATTCCCCAGCATTCAGCAGTGAACTGCTCTCTACAACTTCCTGAAAGGAGGTGGGAGTCAGGTGAGGATTGGTCTCTTCTCCCAGCTAACAAGTGACAGGGTGAGAGGAAACAACCTCAGGTTGTGCTAGGAGAGGTTTAGATTGCATTTTGGGGTAATTTCTTCACTGAAAGGATGGTCAGGCATTGGCACAGGCTGTCCAGTGCAGTGGTGGAGTCACCATCCCTGGAGATGCTAAAAAACCCCACGTAGAATGTGGTGCTGAGAGGCATGGTTTAGCTGGGGCCTTGGCAGTGCTGGGTTACTGGTTTGACTCGATGATCTTAGAGGGCTTTTTCAACCTTAGTGACTCCATGATTCTATAAAGCATTCCCATTAAAGGTCCCCCTGCCTGGCTGATGACTCTGTCTCTCAGACTCACTCCTTGGGAGGGCTAGGCAGTGAGATGGATGAGGCAAACCTTGCTGATGCTCAGGTGAGAGCTCCTCCAGCAATACTGATAAATGCAGCTGAAGGGCAAGACATTGCCTCCCAAGCAAAGAAGGTCAAGAGCTTCACTTTGAGGAAGGAAGACAAAATCAATCCCTTTCAAGCCTGCAGGCAGCCAGGTACGTGACACCTTGTGGCACCCAAATGTAATGTCCAGGGAGAACAGGCTGTAGGAACCCCATGGAGGTGCTGTGCCAGTGCCTCACAGCTCCATGCAGGTTCCAGACAGACGTGTGTGTCTCTCTCCCCATGCAATTCAAGTGTTCTCATCACTGCTTATTTCAGCTTTGCCCTGTGCCCCAGTTCGCCCTGTGGCAGCCGCAGTAACGAGTTCTGGCGTGTGGGCTCAGGCTCTGAGGGTGCAGCCCTGCCAAGACACAGCACCTGCTCTGAGGAGCTCCCAGCTCACACCAAGGGGAGTAACCACCGTGCACAGTGGCTGCACACAAGGCTAAAAGCTCCTAGGTGGCATTCCTGGACACAGCAGCTGCTGCTTTCTATTCCCAGTTTGATCTGAGCATCTGACACAGCAAGGTCTTAGAAAAAGCCTGACCAAAGCTAAGTTCTGTGGTCACCAGGAAACCACACTGACCAGTTCTGTTCACTTCTAACTGGTGAGGGAAGCAACATGGCCTCAAGCCCACAGGTTCCATAAGGAGGTTGTGGATTCCTGATCCCTGGAAGTGTTCCAAGGCCAGGTTGGATGGGGCTTGGAGCACACTGGTCTAGTGGAGGGTGTCCCTGCACATGGGAGGGGGGTTGGAATGAGATGAGCCTTAGGGTCCCTTCCAAAGCAAACCATTCTGTGATTATGTGATTTGGGTTCCAGATTTTTCTGAAATGTAGAAGCTGAAAGAAACTCAGACACGGGACTGAGCATGCCAACAGGGGATCCTGCAGTCTCCCACTGCAGAACTCCAACTCTCCTTGCCTTGCACTTTTCTGCAAGCACCAGGAAATTGGCCTCTGCTTCAAAGGAGCTGCCTCAAAGCATCCAGACCACCAGAGATGTGCACTAAAATGAATAAACAGGACACCGGGGAGATCCCAACAGCACACCCCAGGCAAGGTGCTCCTATGTCTACGTCACCAGTGAATTTGCAGGAAGTCAGAGAAATAGAACAACATGGATTTTGCCAGTTAGCAAAGCAAAGGTCTACAGATAGAAGGAGCAAAAAGCCAAGAGTGGAAAGAGCTTGAGTAGAAGAGCAACGTTTCCCAAAGGTTGGGAATCTCCCAGGATGCTCAGGAGACTGATATACAGCTTCTGACTCTTAGTGTCTAAGAGAGGAGGAATTTTCTCCAAAGTCTTCCAATTTGGAAACAATAAAGAAATTAAAGTAACTCACTTAACTTAGGGAAACTTTATCCTGGAGGGACCCTGCCATGTTACTAAAAGGACAACAGCAGAACTGTGAGAAAGCACTACTAAACAGCAATTTTCCAGAGGACCACAAGATTTTTGCGCTGTTGAGGATCTTGGTGCTATTCTGGAGCAGGGCCCAAAGGAGAAACTCAAAATGTAACATTCTGCCTCATGTTTTGAGGAACACACATACTTTGCGTTTCAATTGAGCTGCTCTAGTTTCAAGTCTGCCTCAAACACGCAAGTAGGAGCCACCCCTATTTTTGGAACTGACTCGAAAGCAACGCAGACTGGAAGAACTCCACTGGGAAAGCCAGTGCCATATTTAAACAAATTTGAGAAACCTCAGAAAGTAGGAGTTCCCACATTAAAGCTAAGGCAGATCTAGAGCAAGAATTGCCTCATCCTCTCTAACCCCAACCTCTCAGCCCTGCTCTAGAAATTAAGACTGAATATTGTCTGCACAGACCTTTTCTGTAGGAGTTTAGCAAAGTCTGCCATTCACTCCCTTCTCTCCCACCATTTCATAAGAACAGAATCCCAGGCAACAAGACAACACTCAGTGTCTCTTGTCATCTACAGAGATCCTTTTGGTGATCAGTGCAATCCTCTTCAGAGCTCTTTACTATGGCAGGAAAGACTTAAACAGCCTAAAGGAAAAGCAAATGTGTCACATCAAAGCCCTGAGAGCAGCACTTACCTGGGCCCCCCTGGAGTAAGATCTGAAAATGGTGCAAAATCTTCCTTGCCCAGAGGTGTCCCTAAAACACAGAAAAGTTACAGCTATGAGGTGTGGAGAACTGACTCCCATACTGCACATCTCCTACTGGCCATAAAGAAATAAAATGAAAAACAGTGTTGATCTTGTCAGATCTTTAGGATGTGCATGGTACCCAAAGTGCTCTGCACAGTGGGTTCTTCTGGGGAAGAACTGGTGGGTACATCACTACCTTCAGGTACAGGTTGTCACTGTCATTGTGCTTCCCATAGAGAAGGTACGAGCCCAAACCACTTGGCTGCAGCACTACCTGACGATGTGTGAGGGTATAAGTAATTTTACTCTCCTGGGCAAAGGATTTTCTGCCTAGCTCCCTTCAGTCCACAGGAGCTCAAACTCAAGAGTGTGTCTGCAGAGCTCTCCCAGCCATGGAGAACAGCCAACCTAAATGTGACCACTCACAGGAGAGGAAATTGCCTTGCACTAGGCTTCACTTATTTTTCATACACATTTTAACCAAAAATAAAGGGAATTCTCTTTATACCCAGATCTCTGACAGAACCAGTCTATATACCCTACAGAAAGCTGAGGAACAGGAGTGGAGTACAGTGTTTCTGGACCACTGTGACAGTAAGGGGCTTTTCAGTCACTATCATTTGTCCTGTCTGGACAAGGTGTAACTAAGTTTGACAACATTACCAGCACCTCTCAGTGCCCATCTGGGACAAGAAGCCAGAGCCCAGCACTGTGATTTAACCAGGATATACTGAAATGTGTCAGGCTAATCAGAGACACATTATGGTGTTTGTCAAATCTATTCCCTGGGCCAGGAAAAAAGACACTTTAATGACCACTGAGAAGGCTGAGGAATCCCTCACCCCCGATTTGTAGCTCTAAGAAAAACAGACTGACCTCACATGCAGGACAGTCATTTTTTCAGATCTAAAGCTTTGTAGGATCCTGGACATCAATCTAACAGCCTGTGCTTACATGTCCTTCTCCCTCGACAACCAAATACTGGGTAAGTAATGGTAAAAGATTACACTAAGGCATCATCAATCAGTGTTATCAGCTTTTCAGTTCCTGTGCTGTTCTACAGCTCAAGAATTACAGTATAAAAAGACGGTTTCAAGAAGGAAGCACTAAGTTACTACACACTTGGGGCTGAAATGTTAAAACAGGCATCTTACAAGAGAGACAAGAATGCAAGTGGCACATATAAACATGGAGGCTAGAAGAGATAAATTAGCTGCTTCTCTTCTCTTTTGTAAGAAAAATGAAGACATTCAGCTTCAGAGAGCAGAGGTGCAATTAAACCACCGAACTACACACTGCTAGAGTCAGTCACTGAGGCTGAGAACATGGAGTTCATTCTTATTTAACAATTCACACATGTTACTAATATTCCTGTTACTTGACTCAAGCATTTGTAAGGGGATATTTAACTCCATGTTTTAGGACCTGTATCATTCCCTACCAGATCCATGTGAAAATGAGGGCAGGGACAGAATACCTATCCTTACCTGTCCTGTCCTACCCTTCCTCTTTCATCTCCACAGACTGCTGTGTCAGCTCCTCAGCAAGTCAGACCTCATACAAAGCTCAGCCAGAAGGACTCCAGCTCTCCCTCCGGTGCTGACAGATAAGGCAGGGGTTACCCCTCCCATGCAGTGTTCTCCCATCCCTGTCCCAGTCTCCGGTCACTCCAGTCAGTCCTGCTCTCCAGGGGTTCACCCTATCCTGATGCTGTGGGGTCTGTTCACAGCTCTTGTTTTAATTTTCTACTCAAGGCATTGAGAAATATCCAGCTGCTGAGGGACTAAGGGCTTCACCTGTTTTATTCTTCTACTTTCCTTCTCTTGTTTCTATTTCTCATCCTTGGATTTCAGGAAAACCACTATTGCTTCCAAAACAATACTAGTCCCTCAGTCATCAAGAGCTGTATGGGAACATAGAATGATGTTACAGTTTGGTTGGAAGGGACATTTTCCAGCAACCAGTTCCAACCCCCTGCCATGGGCAGGGACACCTTCCACTATCCCAGGGTGCTCCAAGCCCTGTCCAGCCTGGCCTTGGACACTTCCAGGGATCATGGGGCAGCCACAGTTTCTCTGGGCACCCTGTGCCAGGGCCTCCCCACCCTCCCAGGGAACAATTCCTTCCCCGATATCCCATCTAACCCTGCCCTCTGGCAGTGGGAAACCATTCCCCCTTGTCCTGTCATTCCCTGCCCTTATCCCAAGTCCCTCTCCAGCTCTCCTGGAGCCCCTTTAGGCCCTGGAAGGGGCTCTGAGGTGCCCCTGGAGCCTTCTCTTCTCCAGGTGAACACCCCCAGCTCTCGCAGCCTGGCTCCAGAGCAGAGGGTCTCCAGCCCTTGGAGCATCTTTTCATGGCCTCCTCTGAACCTGTTCTAACATATCCACGTCATTCTTGTGCCAGGAACTCTGGACAACAGAACTACAGGTGGGGTCTCAAGTGCAGAGTAACATGATCAGTTACGAAAATGATCAGTTATGACAGACAATGACTGAAATCAGACTGTTCCAGCAAAGAGCAGCATGGTGTTTGTGCTACTTGATTGACAGAAAGGAATCTGGTTTGCCAGAGCAACTTTTTGATAGGAACAGCCAGCAAGTCCCACCACACACCCAGGGATGGTCCACGCTCTCCACAGCCCACTACAGCATCCCCCCAGCCCCGTGTCCCTGCTCACCTGGCCTGAGCTCCCAGGGTTTGGGTTAGAAAGGCTCAGAAACACTCACCAGAGTTCCAGCTTGACCCTTCTGCCGTCCAACAAGATAGTAGTGGTCTTGTAGTCAATTCCTGAAAGAAAAGCAATGAAAAGCTGAGTAAACCATGAGAATATCTTCAGAGACGTACAAGAACCCTGCTCTGCCCACAGGGAGCTCTCATTTCTTGTTTACTAAAGGGATGTTTTCTCCTCTTTGCTCTGCTGCCTGTTTGAGCAGGGCTACAGAGACCTGACAGAAACAGACTTCTGCTCCATGGCAAAGACTGCTCTCATGGAGCTCTATCCCTCCTCCCTGAAAACACCGTTAACCCCTACATTGCTTCTGACTTCTGCATTGTGGGATTAAACCTCTTAGAATCTGAGCTGTAGGAGAGGTTGGATGGGGCTTGGAGCAACCCAGGAAGGTGTCCCTGACCATGGCAGGGGGGTGGAACAAGATGAGCTTTAGGGTTCCTTCTAACCCAAATCACTCCGTGATTCTCTGAGATTCAGTGATTTGTAGCATTATCCCATACGGCAATGATAAATGAGAGTTTTGGGGGGTGAGCCACAGACAGAAACAATTTAGAAGCATCCCTGCTACATCAGCCAGCAGCCCCAGCATCTCTCAAACACCACTGCCTGCAGCCACAGGACATTTTGGGATATGAGTGTTACAGAAAGGCTGTCCAAGGATTGCTGTCTCTTCTGAGCAGCTCTGGGGTGTGGATCACAGAGGGCCAGGTAAGGCAGGACACACTCCCCTGTTGTGAAGGGCTAAGAAGCAGCACAGACATCTGCTCTTGCTTTTCATAGAGCCACAGCATGGGAGCAGCAGAAACCCCCCAAGCCACAACACCCAGCTGTGCTGGCACACAACTCACTCACACAAGGGGTGTCCACTACCTTCAGATACACAAGAAATTCGTTAAAACTGGGAGCCTGCCTCACAGTCAGACTGAGAAGTTTAAAAAAAAAACAACTCCCCTTGCAAGCACCAGGCCCAAACCACGCTGAACACACCATTCCCGGCAGCCCCAGGCATAGGGGAAGAGGCACAACTGCACCTCCCACCTCCTTCCCAAAGCCAAGGGGCACCAGGTACCCAGGAAAAGCAGCTTCTCTGCAAGCTCTTGTTAATAAGCTTCAAGTGTAGTGAAGTTGCATAAACAAAGCACAGAGCACCATTACTGCACATCCACTGAATATCAACTAATTTACAACCCTTTTAATAAAGCAGAGTCACTTCACTCTGATTACATCAACTTTAGTTTTTCTTCTTGCCAACAGATATCAAACTTTGAATCTCTATTAAAACCCCATGACCCGCATTTCCCTTTTCCTGCAAGGAGAACACTGCCCTGACAACCACACAGACAAGTTTGTCAATAAAGCAAATGGATTTTTCTGAGTCATCTGCAGGAGTTCCCTGTTAGTGAAAAACAAATTAGATTTCAGCCTTCATAGGGTGCTATAAAAAGCAATAAAGATAATTATCTTAAATTCCAGCTATTTCCAGTGCTTTATCACAGAAAATAGGCAGTTTAGATTTTATCTTCCTCCAGAGACAACTGAATGATCTGTATTTATTTTCAGGCAGATATAAATCTCCCTCATCCCCAGGGATGGCAAAGAGTAGTGGGAGTAAGGCTGCTCTGCTACCAGAAGGGAGCATCCAGGCATCTTCCCCTGCCAGTTCCTGAACCAGGATCCGATGGGCTCTTAGGGAAGGGGCGAATTGAGCCCATTGCTCTGTTTCAGATGCAAAATCCCCAGAGGCTCTGCCCCCTCCTTAGGCACAAGAGCTCCCTGTCAGCAGTGAGTCCTAATCACCCTCAGTGCCAGCAGTGCACGCGTGGAACAGTCGCATGAACGCGCCACGGATGGGGGACAGGGACAGTTTTCAGGGCACGGAGGCCACATACTTCCAAAAATGCCACTGCTGAGGTGAAACAAATTGCTTGACTACAGCTTTTGAAAGTGAGGGAAATTCAGCTTAACTGGGAAGAGAAGGAAACTTGTTAATGGAAATGTCAAATACACAGATGTCTTCATTTTGCTCCTCACCCACTAACTGCCCAGCCTACATCCCCAGAGGAACATGGGTTCCCTGTCCTCAAAACTCATGACTTGGTCACCAGAGAAATGCTTTAAATAATCCATGTACATCTGAAACTACACCACATACTTTAATCCAGAGGGACATCAGTCTTTGGGCGTTACATACACTGGCTCAAGGAGGTCACACACACTCCAGCTAAAAGCAAGCTGGTATCTGGTAACGGGCTGAGGAAAGTGATGCGTTTTTAACTTGCAAACACCCAAACTGAGACTAGGACTGAATGTGCAAAAGGTTTTGGAGCAAACTCTGCCTACAAGCTCATTAATGAAGGACAAAAACCTGCACAACTGCAATGTTTTGGAGAAAATTTCAGCTTCCCTTTTCCATAAACACTCAGTGCATCAGGACAGCTCAAAGGCACTCCCTGGTTTTGGTCTGTTTTTTTAGCTGGTTAACACTGAGTAGGCTGCAGCTCACAAGCACAGCTCTCCCATGGCTCACTGGTGCCACAAAATCTGCATCAATTAGAGGTGCCCTCAAAATCATGAGACTCGCCATGGTGGTGAACACCAGTACTGGCCCCTTATATTTCAGTCCCAGTAACACACAATCGTGTCCTGAGCTGCAGCCCAAGACATTCCCCCATTTATAGCTCACAAGGAAGCTGAGCAGCCGAACGCTCTTTCCTAGGCCCAGCCTACAGCTCAAGCTCAGCCTTGGCTCCCCCCTTGTCCCAGGGATCTGGGGACAGAGGGTCACAGCAGCCGCTAGATGCCACCTCCGCACTGAGGCTGCTGGCAGTGTGACAGTGTATGGCCACGGCCATACCAGGGCTGCTCCTCTGCCCTTACATTTCAGGCACCTCAGACACAAGTCAAGGGAAGTTTTTAGAACTTCCTTTCTGCAGGTGACAGGGTTTCCCCCACCTGAGCATCAGCTCTGTTTACAGCCGAGCGTGGCTTATTCTGGGATGGACACTCTGCTCTGCCGGAGCAGCTCCGATCCCGCTGCCCTGGCAGGGATGTGCAATCCAGCTTGGATCCCGCTCTCCTGACAGGGAGGTGCCAACCCCACCACTGGGATGCTCCCGCAGCACACACAGCCCAGAGAACCAGCCCTGCCCGGCCCCGGGGCAGCGGCACTGGGGGAAAAGAAAACACTCTTGTTTAAAGCCTATTTTATATCAACTGATCTCTTTCTGGACCAATATTACCACGATGCAACAAAGCAAATGAGGCTCAGAGAACAAGTCTGGGCTGTTCTCTTGGATTTAGCATTCAGGCCGATTCCTGTGTTATTCTTCCAGCCCTGCTTTAGACTCCTGCTTATGCTGATGCCGTCCCAGCCCCATTCCTGGAGCAGAGAGCCGACCTGGCACAGGGCACTGTGCAGAGGGATCTGCTGTACCAAGCCTGATGTCAGACACCCGATTCTCCTCCAGGGAGCTGGGTTTCACACTTCCGGGCAAGGCTCTAGGGAATCCCAAACCTTTCTTTCTTTCTTTTGCCAGTTGCTATAAGGAAAACCTAAGAAAGCAAGTAATTTTCCCATGGGAATCCACAGGATGTGTTATAGGAAATTCTGATCTCTTCCAAATTACTCATGCAGAGCACAACACACTTTGCATCAATATCACCTGAAAACCCCACACCCAACCTGAGCTTACTTAAAGCTTTTACCCAAAAGATGACACTTCATGTGGACAGGAAAAGTAAAACCCCTCCAAGAGAAATGGTAACTTTCCCCCAGCACTTGATACTACTTTGTATCAGGCCGTTCCCTTTCCCCTTGGGAATTCATCGCTTGGACACAGCTGTACATCCACTCTGCCAAGCCCCTGCCCTGCACCTGCATGAGCAGCAAAAACACAAGGGAGGAGGCAGCAGCCAAGCAGGTACATGGATCTGGAAGTCACACTGGAAAGGGAGAAACACAAGGGAGATGTGCATTTCATGCTCTCCCTTTAAAGAGGTTGATCTCTCAGGAAAATTGCTTTAAATAGCTCAAGTGAACAAGGCTCTATAAATATTTACTACTGAAAGACGGTGGCCTCTGGGCTTTGTGTGGGTCTTTGTTTCAGAGAAAAGGAGACGAGTTTGCAGTTGCAGACTCACCAGGTGGCTCTGCCCTAATGCCTGGGTGGGGGCCAGAAGGGCACCTCCCCTTAAAAAGGCAGGTTTGAGCAAAACCCAAGAGCAGCATGTGCCTTTTTCCTCCTTTAGCTTTCCAAGGTGATCCCCACTTAGCACTGGAGTGAAGGTGATTCCAGCTCCCGGGGTAACGCCAGAGCCAACACTGCATTTTAGGTTATTGGTCCAAATCAAGTGTCCTCCTCCAGGGATGCTCAAATGATCCAAGCCCCAATTAACGATTCCTGCATCTACACAAACATCACAAAGGTACAACCAGGACTCGCCCCATGACAGGGATGAAGGGATTCATCCCACATTAACCAAGCCATAAGCAGGTTTTCCTGAGACCTTCCTCGAAAGCTGCCAGCACCATCTCCAGTTTGCATCTGCAGAGTCTTTAAGAAAAACATAATTTATTCACAAATCTGGGGCAGAAGACATTCCAGGTGATGCTCAAAAATCTCTTTCCAAAGGAAAAAAAAGTTTTAAAAGTAGTAAAAATAAATCAATGTACTCAAGTGAAACATTGATATAGTTTTAAGACAAGCTTGCCTTCCTTCCGAGAGAGACTCTCCTTGTCACTTGAAGTCATTTCCAGTTTGCATGAGTCAGATTGGCCAAAGATGCTTTTGCCACCTCATTTCTTACACGAATATTTCTGCATGTGGGAGATCGGAATCCACCTCACTCTGTTAGTCCACCCACAAAAAAAACCTGAGCGCACATTATTTTAACTTCATTAAAACTCAGTTCCCCCAGCTTACAGACACATGCTGTATAATGCAACCTCAGCTTTTTTCTTCCTTTTTTAAATTAAACTTGGTTCCATTTATTTATAATTCAAAAGAAGATAACCAACCTGCTTCCAAAGTGATACATAAGGTCAACAGGCAAAACTGGAGGTTACAGTGATGATGAACCAAGGCCAAGCCTTTACTCAATGCATGACATAAATAAGAAATAAGATAAACTGAGTGGACTTTTGTTACCTGACTAATGCTGCAATTCAGTGGATTGTTCTTTTATCTACAGACATAATTAAGTCAGAGTTGCTGCATTCTGCAACTCTGATGGCATCTGAGCACTCAGAAGAGGGCTGAGGGTGAGATGTGCCTGCTCTGTTGCAGCCCTGCAGAAATACTCTGCTCAACTGGGAAATTTTAAGATTGGCAAAGAAGCCACCAGAAAGACTCACCATGCCACCACTGGGCCTCACCCAGCCAGCCTGGTGATGGACTTTGTGATTGTCATTAGTGCAGCTGAAGCCACCACACCACAAATGTCTAACTGAAAATGTTGGATTTTCCCCCAAACACCCCCAGCCTCCTCTGTTTGCCTACAGGTCATCAGCTCTGCCGAGTGCAGAAGGTCTCGGGCTCTTAAAAGATCTCCCTAAACGTCTGTAGGTTTAGTGCCACACTGACCACTGGCTGCTGGGAAGAGGAGAGAGCACAGGGCTGGAACGGAAACATAGAGAATTCACAGCAAATATTTAACTTACTGAGATTTCACAGTGAACTTGAGTAACCAGCTGTGAAGGGCTGGCTGTGCTGCATGGCACCAGTGAGGAGCCTTGGGAGAAAGGGATGCAGGGCTCTGAGAGCAAGGAGCTGACAGATTTAAAGACATGCCATGCTTATAAAACAGACCAGAACACCAAGAGTATCCAGCCAGGAATTTGTAACCCGTGTTGTGACAATCCTTCCTTACTACCCAGAGAAAGATCAAAGCCACAATCACCCAGTGTGCAGCTGGTCTTAAATGCATGTTCTCACTGCCACAAAGGCAGATAAGCACCTAGGAACACTTTACAGTGGGTCAATGGACTGCAAATACTTTACCGTGTGTTTGCAAAAGGAAAACATTAAAGATGAATGTGTGGTGAAGCTTCTCAGCAGCAAGGATTCCAGGAGCTGTGACTAAGCAGACATGGGTAAATTTGGTTTTAAACCTTATCAACAGTTCAGACAACGCTGTGGATGCCAAGAACACCACAGCAATTGTGAATTTTTGTGGGAACATAAACTATGCATGAGAGCCCTGTCCCTTCTGGCCAGGCTCTCCATGAGGGGTCCCGTCAGGGTGTCCCCTCCTCTGAGCCCTCTTGCAGGGCTGGCAGAGCCTGGCTGGGTGTCACTCGGGCTCCCCCTGCCACAGTCCCCTGGCACACCTTTGGGGACACACCAGCATGTTTTCTGTCACATAAACTAGCTGTCATCTTACTGGTGTGTGCAAGACATGAGCTGTGGACGGGTCCCTCCCTCTCCCTCCAAAGGGCCTGTGCCAACCTTCCAGCTGGATTAAAAAAGGAAAAAATAATCAACCTGTGCTGCACAAAGTGCAAAGGCTGCCCCTCTGCCTGTACCACAGACTTTGGAACTGAAGCCCTTCTGTACTCTGCTAAGTCCAGCCGAAGGCCATTAGTGCAGAAATTCACTTATCCTAAATGCCAGCAATACCTGAGCAGTGTCCGAAGGCAACTTGTTTATTCTACCGAGTCCCTGGGTGTCACAGATGCTACTAGACCTTTCCAAGATGTTACTAGTCCTTTTCCAAGATGATCCATGCCTTTCCAAATCACGACTGATGTGGCTGGAGCATAGAAAGCCTTGCCCCTGTGTGTGCAGGCACCACCTGGGGCTGCCCAGATCCTCCTGAAAGCTGGAACCACTGTGGGGGAAGAGCAGCCAGTGGCCAGACATCCCCATCCCTGCTGAGTATGAAGAAAAGGCAGAAGCAGCAACATGCAGCTAAGTCCCATCCTCAACAAGCCCAAGAGAATAAAGGAGGGAAGAGAAGTGCTGGGAGGTCACAAAATTGAGGCCAAAAGGTGGGCGTAATAGCTCCAGGACTGCTGGCAGATCAGCGACAGAGTAAGAATGTCATTCCCACTTCCAGTTCTCAGCATGCAAAACCTCACCCCAAAACCAAGGCAAAGCCCACAGGCCACCTCCACAAGCAAACCACACTCATGAGGCTAACAGCAGGAATTTGGACAGCACGGACATTGGCAGAGGAGCTCAGAGCAGCCCTGAACTGACACCCTCCCGGTGAGGTTATTTCAGGGTGAAACAGCCCCCCACCCACAGGGTGTTACCTACAGGCAGAGTTTCCAGCAGAGCCTCTCCAGCGCCCAGCTTTGGGGGTGCACTGGGAGCATTACACAAGGTGAGGCCCAGAGCTACAGAGCTACTCCAGAGCAGCTCCACAGCATGGTCCTGCCACACAGCCAAGGCCAGACAAACTCACCGGCTTCTCCACAGGCTCTCCCTCACACCAAAGTGGGCACTGACCTCCTGGGACTCATTTTCTGTCAGAACCATATTCCAGAAGACAACGGTGACTACACCCCCAACACCACGTTCACTACTCCCTCTCACCACATCCTGCACCTTTTTGTTTAAGAACTGCTTATGGTGAGGATGGTCATGAAATGTCACCTACGGTGACTGAGGCCAGTGACCAAGTTGCTCCAAGAGCAGAATACAAAGCCAGGACACCTTGTAAATGTGGTTTAAAATGTCTTATTTTGGGGTTTTGCTGCCCTCACCAGCCTGTGAGTAAAAGGGCAGAATTTACCGATCAGAATTGTTTGTGGGCAAAAGCTGATAGAGGAAGGCTTGTTGCTTCACTTCTAGTCAAACGAGGCAGACGGGCATGGAAATCACAGGTGGCCAGGAGCCGCTGAAAGCATGTTCAGAGCAAACAGGTTTAACTAAATGTACTAATCCAACACCAAACCCACTCCCAGGCAGAAGGTAGCTGCTGGGGCCAGCACCCAGGTTATGCATGCACCCACAGATGCAGGTTTGAGATCCTCTCATTCCATGAGTACTTTAAAAACAGGCAGCAACACCTGTAAGAAGATACCACAGGTGCATTATCTTCCACCCCAGCTCCTACTATGCACTTAGAGAAGTAGTTACTGTCTCTGTCATCTGTAAGTGATACTAAATTGTTCAGAAAAAATGTGGTATGAGGGCATCAACATAACAGATGAAAAAAGGGAATTCAAGCTATTCAAATAACAACTGATGAAGTCACCCAACCTTAAAAAGTGTGTACAGCAGCACATTAACAGCAGCAATTTAACTAGTCAGCTCGGAGCTGTGAGCCACGGGAAAAATCCCTTCCAAACAACACATGAGCTCATCAGTTTGAGTCATGCTTTCAACTACCTACTCTTTAGAGAGAGAAACAAATTATCATCACCAACAACAGTGGTCAACCAAACACGGGTGGATTCACCCCACGTCTGTGCCCTTCAGTGTCACGGTTTACCTCACAGTATTACTACTTTGTTTTGAGCAGGGTAATAGAAGTTCTATAACAGCATCACTGCAAAACAGCCCAGTTCCTGCCTGCAGAGCTGGGACTGAAGGTCAGCAAGCATGGGATTTTACCTCTGTGATCCTGTCCTGCACTGTAGCTGAGCTTTGCGAACAGGATCAAGAGCTCTCGGTGGTCACTGGGCATGCAGGAGACCAGCACTGCTCCCACCCCCTGCTCCTGCCTTCATCAGCTCCTGCTCACGGCAGCTCACACACAATCCACCCTCGCTGCACTGCTCACTGGGAGGCAACAAGAGCTTCCCATCATTTCGGTGTGCAGCAGATGAGCGGGAGCTGGTTTGGGCAGGAGCTGAGCCCCACGCAGAGCCCAGGCCCCGCACACAGCTCGGCGAGCTCTGCCAGCCCCGGGGAGCTGCCGCGGCGCTTGGCAGCTCTGTAAGGCATCCAACGAGCTGCCAAGCACCTCGTACTGACACACATGTAGAAACAGAGAGAGAAAAAACGCCTTTCAATTATCTGTAGTTACCCAGATTTGTAGATTTTCTCCTGAAAAACATACTCCATCTTCCATTCATAGACGCTTCATTTCAACTGAGAGGGATTTCAATTTAGCCTGGAAGCCTTTCACAGGAAGTCTGCTCACTTCAGTTCCTAGGCATCTTCATCTCCAGCTGAGAGGGCTTGTAGGTGGGGATCACCGACAAATAATTGCTTGTTTGGTTTTGTAACCCGCCAAAAGCAAAACACTGATTTGGAGACCTCTGAGAAGCCCGGATTTGCAGATTTCACTTGTCCACTGCCTGCTCCAAGCCCAGCAGCATTTCAGCAGCTACATGGTCCTCACACAGAGGAACTCTGTTCTGGGCACACTTAAGGAGGACAATTGCATCAGAAAACAGCACTGAAGCCAGGAGCAAATCTGTTCCTAAAGCTCCAACAATTTCAGTGGACACCCGGGAAATCCCAGAAACAGTCCAAAGTCAGTCCAGAATCAGGGATGTGAAGTGGATTTGTGCTTTAGAAGAAAATCAAGAATGATTTTATGCACAGAAGCGACAACAAACAAAAGAGTTTCTTCATGCCTTGCAGTTCAGATCTCCATAAAAACTACACAGCTGCATGCAGAAACAAAGGCAGCCTGTGAGGGAAATCAGAGGGCACCATAACAGTCTGCATTGTTGCTGGATGACCGTACAAACATCAAGATATGCTTGGAGACCAAAAAAATCCCCAACACTCAAAAAAATCCAAGTATTTGTCCAAAATACTTTCAATACCCTATCCCTCCATAGTTACATTTCTGTGGACACTGTGCAGGGAAATGCTGCTCTGCAGCATCAGACCCTGGTGGCATTCCCACACCATGGGCAGCCTGTGCATGCTAGGCTCAGGTGCACACCTGCTCAGGGATCCTGCAGAGGCTGCCTCTGATCCCTGGGATCCCCATCCACACCCCAGCTGGCATCTCCAGGTTTTACCAGCAACAAAACAGCATCTCTAGACCAACGCTCCACACCCAAACAGCCAGAGAGAGCTGCAGCCCTTCAGCTGGATGCAGACAGGTTAAGCAGACACTTGCAGAGTTCCCGGAGCAGCTACAGAGATTCCACTCCCCAGGAATTTCTCTGGCTCCTGATTTGGTCTCCTTTCACCAACCACAAGCCCTATGCCAGTGTTTGGGTTTTAGGAGTTACCCTTTTGTTTTCCTTTTCTCTTAAAGAATTTTTCCCATACAGGCAGCTAGGAGACAAATCACTGAGTACTTAAGAGAGACAAAAGGACCTGGCCACAGGAAGGGAGGGTCTGCGAGCTGCCTCTTTTTACTTGGGGTGGGGTGCGGAGCCTGGCGCGGTGGTCTCTGGGCATTCAGAGGGGAGAGAGAGCCCACGTTCGCTTCTGGGGGAGAACCCACCACTGCGGAGTCCGGCTTTTCTCCGGCTTTTTTCCACCACCGTGCCTCAGAGAAAATCGCCGGGACCCCAAGGCTGCTTTTCCCTGCCCAGCTGAAAGCCGGGCCGCGGCTGCCCTGCCTCGCCGCTCCTGGGCTGCTCCTGTGAGCCTTCGCTGCAGGCCTGCTGTTCCCGAGGCTCTGGCTGGACATCGCAATCGGCTGTCCGGGGGTTCGTGAAGCTTTCCTTCCATCCTCCCCCGGACAGGAGAGCTGCCATCACCGCGTGCTCCCCGAGCTCGCTCCGGAGCCCCCCTGCAGCCGAAAGGACCCATCGCACCCACCCTGCGCCCCGGGAGCCACCAACGCCCCTGCCTGCTGTGAGCGTCACTGCGCGGAAGGGGAAGGTGCCTGCGGCCGAGAGAGGCTGGCACTGGGTTACTGCTTCTGTTTTGTTGTTACTGCCACAGTTATTGTTGTTGGTTGCCTTGTTGTTTTATATATATTAGTAAAGAACTGTTATTCCTATTCCTCATATCTTTGCCTGAAAGCCCTTAATTCCAAAATTATAATAATTCGGAGGGAAAGGGGGTTTCATTCCCCATTCCAAGGGAGGCTCCTGCCTTCCTTAGCAGACACCTGTCTTTCACACCGAGACAGCCAGGAAAGGGCTGCTCCACGCTGGAAGCACCAGGATGGCTGCTAACATTGGTTTCACCTTTCCATGGGCTGTTTCCAATGACAACAAACCTCCAGGGACCTGACTTACAGTCAAGGTGTGCTCAGCGCTCCCTCCTTGTCCTTAAAGGATGGACGGGCCCTGTTGGCACAGCAAGCACCTCACTACACACCTGTACAAACTCTGCTGCCTCGCAGCAGCTCTCACCAGCCTGAAACCAGGTTTTCAAAGCCCGAACTGGAGCTTCCCAGGTCTCCTCCTGACCTACAGGACAAAGATCTCACTCCAGCTACCCTGGCAGCCTCTCTGGAGCACAACTTTTGCTGCCCCCAGGGAAAAGCCAGCACTTGACATTTTTAAAATAGAAGAAAGTACCGAATTTCAGCCTTCTAATACAGATGAGCCCTACAAGAAGACAAGTGTGTCTCAACCCACAGAGGTGTTCCACAGCAAACACATTTGCTGGCAGGGTGAGCAGCACAGGTAAGGCCCTCAGGTAAGATCTACCCTGCAGTTTCATCTCCTTGTGCTGCAGCACAGGCCTGCAGTTTCCTGGACAGATTTTGCCACCAAGTTACTCAGGCAGTTTGAAAATGTAAGAAAAATAACAACTCTTGGGACGAGAGAGGGTTTAAGATTAAGTAAACAATGGGCAAAATGGGGGGGGGGCGTTGTTGCATTTTCTTTGTTTGTTCATTGTTTGGTTGGGGATTTTTCCATCTAGTTCTGTCTCCAGTCCACTCGGCCTCCACTCCAGAATCATAGGCAAAAGGCCGGTTACAGCTGTGCTAAAGGAAACAAGGCAGGGTAATTTCTGTGTCCAGGATTGAGCAGGGAGCAGGGGCAATCACCTGCACAGAGAGGCAAGTGATACAATAAAACCCCCAAATGGGCCCAGGAACTCAGAAGCTGGGCTGGAAACAAGTTAGAATCCCTAAAAAAAGAATTTTTTTAAAAACACTGCATTTTATTTAAAATGTTACCCCAAAGATGCTCAGAACCTTCTGTTAAAATGCCGTTTAAGTACAGCCTTTCAGTGTCCCCTTTCTGCCTGTCTCCTTAACCACTGATGGTTTAAGCAGCAAATATTATGTTTGAATTGCACAAGGATTTTTGTCCCAATTCAATGCCCGATACTGCACAGAACATACAGGACATTAAGAATTTCAGATGTTATATTTATAGGAAAGCAGGTGTCAAAGTTTTAAAATGATCTAACAATGTCTAGAATGGGCTGATGGAAATGAAACAAAGACGAGGTAGAAAAGAGGAAGAAAATCTAAAAAGCTGTGGCTATGTAAAAATACTTACAGCAAATAGAAGCTCTATAGGAACAAACAATCTCTGAGCTATGTTGCAACCTTACTATTTACTACAACTTTTGCAGAAGCAAACAGACTCTTTGATGGAGGTTCCTTGTCTTGAGCCACCACCCTCTGTGCCCCAGGGTAATTTTCTTTCAGGTGAATCTCACCTTACAGCAAAGCCTTTACCAAAACAAAGCTGAAGGTTTTCACATTGGAGCTTCCTTCCTCTTCCAGTGCCTGCAATCACACAGGAACTGATGACATAATGCTCCTGTAGAGCTCGAGCTGGAGTGCTAGGGGACAGTGAGAGGCAAAGGGAAAGAAGACCGGATTTGAACCAGCAAGGTTATAAAACCACAGCTCAAAGCCTCAGCTCAGAGCTATTCTCAAATGCAATGGAAAGATGCTCTGCTGTTCTGAGAGAGCGAGGCTGCAGAGGGAAACATGCCAGGGAACAGCTGGAAACAAAAGCTGAAGGAGGAGGAGACGACCATATTCCATGGTCTTTCCTATGCAGCTTAAATACTGAACCAACCAAAAACCCCCACACCAGGAGAGGTGTGGACAATGTTGGTGTGGAATCTGGAGAGAACAAAACCTGCCTGCTTTTTACAAACAAAAACCACAGAGAAACTTTTAATCCCAGTTATTAGAAGAACATTCCACCCATTTCAGCTTTGTACTGCTCGGCTCACATCACCTTTGTGCACTCAGGGCTCTGGAACACGTTAACAGCCATAAAAACACAGCTTTTATGGAAGGATTAGAGGTGGTGAGAACTCTGCAGTGCAATCCAGAACTTCACAGAGTAGGTCCTCAGCTTTATAAAACCCCAACAAAAACACAACCCTCTTCAAAATTCTGCACACATAACAACCTATGCTGTTGTGCACCCCTAATCCTGACCAGAGAGTCACCAAACCTGCCAGGCACTCGGTTTGGGAGCTGGGTTTTGGCTTGATGGGAATTTTTTTGTTTGTTGGCTTTGTTTTGGGATTTAAGTTTAAACCACAGCTGGTTAGTCCCACAACAAGCAGAGCTGGAGGTTCAGCACTGTATCTTTGGAACTATTTTTCACAGAAAGGTTATGTGGTAAACAATGGAGAAATAAGAGATGCCGGGGCTGTTTCTAAGTTGCCTGCTCTGATGAGATCAGCTTTGCATCTCTGATGACAGGGAAGTGAACATCCCTGAAGGACGCTGATGCAAGTGCTGGCAGACAGCGAGAATTGCTGCAACAACCACTCTGCAAGCCATCCAAAGAGGTTTCCAGCAGCACAACCAGCACAGCCCAGCTCAAACATTTCCCGCACATCAGTTGTGCGGCCACTACAGGAACGTGATGGCTGAGCTGCACTTGGAACACTTTGCCTCAATCCTCCTTGCATCAGAGCACTAAAGACTCAAACTAAAACATTTTTCCAAAGAATAGTCGTGCCAGAAAACAAAGAGCAGTTTCCACTGGTGTGCAGCAGCTGAAGCAGTGGGGCAGCCCGGCCAGCTCATGTCAAACCATCAACAGGGATAGTGCTGCTCCAGCACAGCAGGACACGCCTAGTGGGACCAGGCCAGGTGAGGAGGAGGAGGCAGCAGAGCAGCACCAGAATCAAGGCTTCCCTCCCTGCCGATGCCAAAGAGAGCCCTGACTGTGCAACAGCACCAGGATGAGCACTCAGCTGCTATCTGAAGCCTGGGCTCAACACCTGTAGCTCTCATGTCTATGCCCAGAAGGTGCCACTACATCAGTGCCGGCTCTGTCTGAGGTTTTACTGCACATGGGTCACCCAGCAATTCTTGTCTGCTCAGAAGGGTGAGCCAATATTGAGAGAGGTCTTGTGCTTACACGAGTTTAAGTTTAGTCAAGAGCTGCTTAGCCACACACTTTTTAAGGCTGTGAAAAGTGAACCAGTACAGCAGGACCTCCAGCCAAACACAGCAGCAACACAGAAGCCGCGGATCAGAAGCAAGAGACCATCTCCATGGTCAGTCTTGGAAACTCAGCAGGTAAGGAGCAGAAGCACTGGGAAACACCTCTTCACATGCCCTCCATGGCAGCGAGGAGGACGAGACAAAGTGTCTCTTCACTCCCTCCCTGTGCACGCTGCTGTGGGACAGGTGATCTCCTGGTTGGCATCGAACTACCAGGGGAGTTTCTGGTTGCACACTGGTGCCTGAGGGGTCACAGGACATACCCCGAGAGGAACTGCTGTAAAGGAAGACGTGAAAGGGACATCTTAGGGATCTCCAGATTCAGACAGCTGCAGAAAAACAACCAGAGGGAAGAGACATCCAAAGCTGTGGATCACTCAAATAAAAAACTTTGTAATTAACAGCAGTCCCCAGGCAAACAGTGGCAGCTGGAGGGGACCGACCACCTCTGAGGGCTGGGCAGTATCTTCAGCTGCCAGCCAGGGAAAGGGCAGGAAGCTGCCCTGCCCCAGCCCCTGCTCCTGCATGGAACCCCAGCCCTGGTGGGCTTGCTGCTGCTGCTGCCCAGGAGCTGAATTCCTGCACTTCTGCTGTGGGGGAAGAGCTCCTGGGAAAGATCCAGTTTTCACCTGAACCATAAAACCTGTTGGTAGCTATTGCATTGAGCACTTCAGGTGCCTTTTCCCTAACATTGCCTTGGGTCTGGGTAGCAGTGGGGTACCAGAGCACCTAAGGATGGTGCTCGAATAAAGTTACTAAAACCCAGCCAAGGGACAGGGTTGAAAGAAGGTGCTGGGGCTCAGTGCATTAGGGCTGGTGTCAGCACCAACCCTGTGCAGGGCAGGGCTCTCATTTCAGCTTTCGTGTGCTCATTGCAAGATCAGAGTGAGGACATCAGCTGCATCCTCATCACTTTCTTAATACAAGCTGAGGACAGGGAAAATAAAAATAAAAATCCACCCCCTTTCCAGTCAAAGCCATCTGCTCCAAAACACGCTCTACTCTCTCCCTAACACACATTTCTGCTTTCTTGTGGGAACAGCAGCAGGTGAGGGGGAAGGCAGCCGCAGAAAAAGCCCTCCATCCTGTGAGGAGGGAGCACACCACCCTCATGTCTGCGTGATGAGCCCAGCCCTGGCCCTGTTCCTGGGGCACCGGGGCACCATCACTGTCTCATACAGCAGTGCTGGCCCTCGTGCCTGCCGAGCACAGAGCGCTGCCCTGACTCGCTCAGGGCTGGCTGCTCCAGCAAGCCAACAAACCAGCTGGGTGAGATCGCTTCAGCACATGAATAACCAGCTATTCGAGAGTAGATGTGTGACACGGTGGTGACAAAGCCACGGGTCCCTCAGGTGAGGAGCAGCCTTGTGCCCCTCATGCCGGGCACCCACACCGCTCCTACTTTCACGTGCAGCTCCACCACATCTCATGTCCCAAACCACCCTGTGACCACAGACATTTCTGTCCTGCCTCAGTACTTGGGGATGGATGAGGACAGACCCCAAGTGAGCTGTTTAAAGACCAAAGTGAAAAGTGATCTGTGTAGTGGACTCATATCCACAAGTAAAGCACAGTTTCACTCCGGGTCTGGTGTAACGCCGTGCCTCATGGCACAGGGACCAGAGCAGCCCCTCCCTGCACCTGGGAAGAAGGAGCCAGTGCTGGCAGCAGAGGGCATTCGGGGGAAATGCAGGATTTTTGGTTCCCAGGTGAGATCCTCCAGCTGTCCAGAGCAGCAATGAGGCTCTAAGAACAGCATCCTGCCTCCACAACTACACATTTGGGAAAGGGAGGGTGAAAGCTGGGAAGAAGGACAACACTGGAAGCCCAGAAGAACATTAATGTTCTCCCTGTCAAAACACTAGTAGGAAGGCTTTATTCAGGGTCTTCTGTGGATGGCCAAGAAAAAGCAAAAGCTAAGTCCAAATCAGTTACAATATCCAGCCACAGGACAAAAACAACACTCCCTGTTGTTCACAGGGACTGTGCTTGGCTGATGCTCCTAGAGACCGATACACTCCATAGCTCCAGCATGAACCTAGTAAGAAACACACAAGTGACAACTGGACCTCAAATTCCTCCTCAAAATGCCACCTTTATGTCCCCAAAAAGTTCCATACTCCGTGCCCTCACAGCTTGGTGCAGCAATGGTCAGGGCATCGCTCACACCTCCTCCTGCAACAGGAGTAACAACCACCTCTGCTCCCACAGAGCAGGTTTATTTTGCCAGCAATTTAAAGAAAGGACATTGCTGAGGCCTTGCTATGCACCACAGGAACTGCAGGGGCTAATTTAAGATGTGCCCGATTTAGAACGAGGTGCCAAGCTTCAAGGCTGTGCTGAGAAGTGACACTTCTGCTCAGGGATCCTGAAAAAGGATGGATAGAAACACCTATGGTGCTGTATGACAGACACAACTCCCACTGCATCCAAGGCTCTTCGATACCGGACACAGGCAGGCAGAAGCTGCTTACAGCACCTAAAAGCCAACAGAAAAAGGGCTTTTCATCTCTCAGTTGTGTGCTGATCCAACGCCCAGATGCCCACGGAGAAGACAGGAATCCCTCAATCCCTTTTCTACAGGCTGGGTAAGAGCAGCAAAAATACAGAGCTACATTTACAGAGCTTCACTTCTAAGGGTGTGCCTTCCCCGAGCTGGAAGGACAATCCATTCCATGCTGCATCACAAAACCTGGCTGCTTACAACTATTTCCACACAACAGAGTAAAAGCAGCAGACCCCAAGCAGACAGAGAAGGCAAATGGCTCTCTCCCCTCCCTGCCAAGGTCAGGGACCTGAGCTCCACACAAGATGTCCCCACCACAAGAGCAGCCCAAAGCACACACCAGCACAGGCAAGTTGTGCTTTCTGGACTGACCAAAACAGTGGTAGGTGATACAACACTCATTTTAAACTGGGATGTGGGATCTGGGAGGGGATAAGGAAGAGGACAACATGCTTACAAGCAGATGCTCCACATAACATTCCACCATTGCTGTTCTGGGATGGCATTAGAAATGTGTCAAAGAGGATGCCAGGCTCGAGCTGTTCCCAAAATCCAAGAGTCTTTGCTCAGGGGATGGTCTCTGTCAGGGCAGGAGAGCAGCATGCCCTGTCAGCACGTCCCAGCTGTGCCAGAGACACAGGGAGTTCCACTGCCAAGGCTGTCAGCAGCATCAGCAGGATCAAATTCACTTGGATATCAAAGCCACTCTAGCTGATTATCCTAAAGGTGCATCGCTTCCCAGAATCAACAGAAGCAGAGACTATCAGAGCATATATTACTGTGAAACAACAGTATGTGACCTAATTCTCTAATTAAGAATGGGCTCAATTACCCACAGAGAACAAGGGAAGGTTCTGAAATTATTCACTGAGATTTCTTTTTCCAACAAAAAGATGCTGGTATTTAGTTGCTAAAAAACAGTAGGTTCTGAGACAAAGGGTCTGTAGCCACAGCCTGTTCTTTGGGTTTCATGCCTATACCAAAGACCCCACTTTACTCACTCCTTACTCCTACCCCATCTGCGTCAAACCCACTTCAGTCAAGAGACAATTCCAACTGTAACACTTCACTTAAAACAACCACCCCATTACACTCTGCATAGTAAACACCAACCCCACGGAGCAGTTCCACAGCTCCCAGGTGAGGCAGGTTCTCCAGAAACACAAACTCTCTTCAGGGAAGCTCTAAAGCGCCTAGCACCTCCTCGAAGGCAAACCACAGCAGCCCAGCCAGACACCCGAGGAGATGAACGATACCAAAGCCTTCTCCTTCCCGAAGTGCTGCTCCCATTTCACAGGCAGCTCCACTTCTGAGTCACCACCTCCCCGTAAATCTCCGTGGAGCAGGTGCGCACTTGCATCAGCTCCTGGGGAGCTGCTGGTGGCTCCAAGGACCGAGCGTGGTCGGAGCCGCACCGCTCTGCACGCTCCGAATTTGGCCAGCACGGAGCTCCAAGGAGTTCCCGATTCTCTCGGGTTCCTGATACAGGCAAAACTCGGCACCACCTGCCCCGGGCTGCAGTGATGATGCAGGGTCTGAGCCCTTGGGGAGGTTATTGTGCACGAAGGAGGGGGAAGGATGACAGATTGAAAGCCACAGCAGGACCCGCACCCCGCCAGGCCGTGCTACACTGTAACTGCAGGAAATGCACCGCGCCACTCCTTGGCTCTTAATTACGGTTTGTGATACCTTAGTTAATGGTCTGTCAGGGGCTCCATTAGGAACCTCGACGCTAGCAGGAGGTGGATCAGCCAACCCGGCCGCTCCCGGTACAGCCACTGAGCCAGAGCGGCTCCGGGCTGGGAATCAGGCTCCAGTTCTTTTGTTACAGCCCCTGCTTCCTCTGGGAACGGCTCGGTCCTTGTGGCAGCCGGGGAGAGGGAGGGCAGCCCTGCCCTGCGAGCGGCACTGCTTGGGAAGGGTCCGGCTGCGCATCCAGGGATTACATCAGACACCAGCCCCTCTACCCACATTCTCCTCTAGATTTGGGGCATTTCAAGGAGCTGAGGAGGCCTCTGAGCTGCCTGCCACGCGCTCCGCTCCCAGTTAAAGGAAAAAAAAAAACCAAAGGAAAAAGCAAAACACCCCCTCCCTGCCTGCCAGCTCGGCGCTGGGGTACGGCCCTCGGGTGTCCCCTCGCGATGCAGGTGACAGCAATGGCGGGGGGGAGGTGACAGCGACAGGGGTGTGACAGCGATGGGGGGCCTGAGGCCCAGTTCCTCTCCAGTCCCCCCTTACCGTTGCTGTAGGCGTAGGGGGGC
>VWZW01002472.1:149917-192937 GCA_013397115.1 Edolisoma coerulescens | reverse complement strand
TGGGAGGGGCACGTAGATGGGGGGGCATCCAGATGTGTGGGGCATCCAAGAAGAGGTGGCACCCAGGATTTGGGGGCATCCAGGTGTGAGAGGTGTCCAGGTGGGTGGGTGTGTGGGAGGGAGGGCATACAGGTGTCCTTCACGAGGAGGGGTAATCCAGATGTGGGGTGGGCATCCAGGAAGAGGGGCACCCAAGATTTGGGGGCATCCAGGTGGGTGAACATCCATTTTAGGGGGGGTATCCACGTGCGGGTTCTGGGGGTGGGAGGTGTGTGCACCCCGTTGTCGGTGGGGCAGGGGGCAGCCATGGTGACATCCAGCATGTCCCCAGCGAACGGGGATGGCTGTGGGGCTGTGGATGCCAGGCTGAGCCTGTACCCAGGAAGGGCTCCTGGACGTTCCCCACTGGAATCCCTTGGCATTGGCCTGACATGCCTGAGGAGCCACTCCCAAACCCAATCCCAGGGGATTCCCAATGGGAAGGTATGGAGGATCCTCTCCCTGCCCTCATTGCTGACAAATCCCTGTGCTGAACAAAGCATCCTGCTAATCTCCCCAGAGCTGGGCATTTCACCATCTCTGTTCCCAGCCTGGCTGCTTCCAATGAAACCCATTTAAATGACCTGTGTTCCCCAGCCCAGCGAGCACCACAGATGCCCCTCAGCCTGCAAGGGTCCTGCGGCTCCCCAGCTCCTCGGGGAATTCCTGGTGCCTACTTGTGCCAGCGAGCCCTGGGAAGGACTGAAGAGCATGGCAGGGTCACTCATGGATGGAGAGGGAGAGGGGATGGATTGAGGGGCGATGTTTTTATAGAATCACAGAATGGTTTGTGTTGGAAGGGACCTCACAGACCACCCAGCTCCAACCCCCTGCCATGGGCAGGGACACCTTCCACTAGCCCAGGTTGCTCCAAGCCCTGTCCAACCTGGCCTTGGACACTTCCAGGGATCCAGAGGCAGCCACAGCTTCTCTGGGCACCCTGTGCCAGGGCCTCCCCACCCTCCCAGGGAACAATTCCTTCCCAATATCCCATCTAACCCTGCCTCTGGCAGTGGGAAGCCATTCCCCCTTGGCCTGTCCCTCCAGACCCTTGTCCCAAGTCCCTCTCCAGCTCTCCTGGAGCCCCTTTAGGCACTGGAAGGGGCTCTGAGGTCTCCCTGGAGCCTTCTCTTCTCCAGGTGAACACCCCCAGCTCTCCCAGCTGGGCTCCAGAGCAGAGGGGCTCCAGCCCTTGGAGCATCCCTGTGGCTTTCCTGGACTTGCTCCAGAGTCCTTCCCTCCACACTCACAGGGAGGGGGGAGGTGGAAGAGCTCTGGGTTCAGGGGGCTGCCCCCTCTGTGGTGGTCTCAGCCTGGCTCCCTCTCCACTCCCACAGCCTGGGGGCTTTAGCTCATGTGCTGCCCTGGAGCCACATGCTGTGAATCCCTTTGGGAGGGCCTGTTCTGGTGAGGGGTTTGTGTCCCATGGGCCGAGGGGATCTTCACCCTCAGCTGCTCAGTTTGGCTTCTCCACTGGCACGGGCCAAACACAGCCTCCTCTGTGCCCTCTCCCGCCTCCCCAACAGCCCAATGAGATCACAGACAGACAGAAGCAAAATAGCAGCTAAAGCAAACCCGAAGAGCAGATGTCCTCCTGCAGCCACTGCCCTTCCTGGCCACTGCATTCCCAGGGTAAAGGGGCTTGGAGGGTAAAGCCTGTGGAGAAACACCCACCCCAGGGCACAGCCTGGTGAGTGGAGCAGGGGAAGGGGAGAGGGGGGACCCTGTGGATGCTTGTTTTCCCCAGGAGGAGAGAAAAGCCTCATTTCTGTCCAACAGTCCATTGGAAACAAAGCAGTGGAAGTGGACAGGAGGAGGATGGGCAGGAATCTCCTCTATTTTATTTCTCTTTTCTCAGCCGCTGGGTCTCAGTCCTGCCACTCCACAGGGACAGCCAAAGCCCTGTTTATGGCTCACTCATTCAAGGGATTTCTCTCGTCTTTGATGGGATGGTGGAAAACAAACAGACCGGTGGGAATTGTGGCAAGAGGGGGGAGGCAGAGTGAGAGGGGCAATCCTGGCAGAGGCTCCTGGCAGAGGGGTGACCTTGGCAGGGGCTTGCTGCAGTGTGGGGACTTTGTCATGGCCGTGCATTCAGCTGGGAGAGGGGAAAGGAGAAAGGAATGGAATTCAAGGGAGTGACTGCTCTGGTGTGAGGAGGGAAGGAGTGGCTGCAAAGACTCATCATTCCCAGGCCCAGCTTGGGCTCCTGCTTGGATTGTGCTGTGCTGCAGAGGACTGTCCCCTCTCCTGCCCCCTCACACTGAACACACCACATGGGCAGGCCCACGAGAAACCAAGGAACCCCTCTCTGAATCACAGGAACACCCAGAGCTGGAAGAACATCACCTCAACCATCTCCCAGGTCTGAGGTGGCATTCCCTGGATCCTCCTTGCACAAGCTTTGTGGTTTGGCCTCGGCAGAACAATTACAGCTGGACAAGTGCTGAAATACCCCTGTGTGAGAGCAGAGACTGAGGAACCGCCCAGCCAGGCCCTGGGATGGGGATGAACATCCTGCCTGGATCAACTGAGCCTCCAGCAGCCGCTCTGCCCCATTCCTGTGCTGCTGACAGCCACACCGTGCTCAGCAGCAAGTCAAACTAGAGGGAAGGGCTGGATTTTCCTCCCAACATCTTTATTCTGGTGTAATCAAAATCCATTTAAGTTCTGATTAAAAGGTTGAATTAACCAATAAAACCTCTCAGTAGAACAAAGCTCTCCATCCCTAAACTCACACACAAGCACCAATATGTGCAGCATCCCTCATCCCTGCTGCCACTGGCACTGCTGGCATTGTCACTGTCCTGCTGGCATTGCCACTGCTCTGCCCAGCACTCCTTCCTGCAGAACTGGAGCTGTCATGAGCCTGAAGCCAGTCTGGTTCCTGAGCCAGGGCTTGTTCCTGGACTGGTGCATGGGACTGGTCTGTGTTTCACATCACCAGGCTGCGTTTCACATCAGGGCTGCAGTGGGAAGGAAGTCACCTTCAGCTGGGGTTAGTGGTGACATTTAAAACAAACACTGTGTCGCTGCTGCGGGAGCACTTTGCTCCTACTGAACGCCTGCTGGTGCACGTGAGGGAAGGAGAAATGCACAGTGGGTTTTAACTTCCTCGCCAAACTTTACTCACACTCACACACTTTTAATGAAACTCTCAATGAGTCAGTGCTCTTTTATAATACTTTACTTAAAACCAGAAAACACTGTGAGGAGGATTGATTACAAGAGTTGTGAAGTTCTCACGAACTTCCCCAGTGCCAGATGTTAAATAACACAGTGCATGGGAGGGGAGCTGCAGCCTCTCCCTGCCCCGAGCTGGGCCTGGGTTCTGCAGCTTCCCCCAAACACCTCCACTGCTCCCAGCACCAGCACCTGCCTGGGAATGCAGGGGGTGTGTTCTGTCACCTGCAGCACTCATCAGTGCAGGAACACTCCTCATATTTAGCTTGCTGAGACGATAAATGGGGAGTCTGAGCATTCCTGGTTTGAGGCCCAGGTGTGGATAACAACTGGAGGCAAAGGTGACAGACTCTTGCAGCAACTCCTAATGCAAAATGGTGAGCCAGAGGCAAAGGCGGTGGGCACTCTGTTCTCATCCAGGAGGGCAGATCAGCTGCCCACATAAGGCTTGGATTGCTCTGAATGTGTTTATCCTGCACCCAAAACTCCCGGTGCAGCGGGAAAGCCCTGTGGCCTCCTGTCACATGGAGGATCAGCTGAGATCCAGACCCATCCCTTGTGCGTGCACAGCACACACCCCCTGCAGAGCCCCAGGGCTCCACACTTAGGCTGTTCCCTGACCCTGCAGACCTGGACACTGCCAGGTTTGGGGTTCTGCTGCCCAAGCCCCTAGAGCTCCCACTGTGAGCTCAGCACAGGCAGGAGTGTGGCTGGAGAGAAAGTGCTCTCTGCTACCAAGTCCAGAGAAGGACCAAGGAGCAGGTCAGGGATCTGAGTCAATGCACAGGCACCCCCCTAAGCAAGGCTTCAGGCCCCAAAAGGCAAAGGGGCTGCTGAACAGTCCCTGAAGAGGGGGAACAGGAACAGAGATGACACAGGACTGCTAATGTTCACATTCACTGAGATCTGAGTTACAGTGTCGCTGAGCTCTGCACTACACAAGGACAAGGGACATGAACTGAAACACATCAAACCCTGCCTGAGAGCAGGGAACACCTTCTCACTGTGGGGAGACCAAGCTCTGCCACAGGTTGTCCAGGGAGGTGTTGGAGTTGCCATCCTTGGAGATATCCCAAAGCCATCTGGACACGGTCCTGGGCAACCAGCTTTGGGTGGCCCCGAGTGAGCAGGGGCTGGACCAGACGATCCCAGCTCCCATCAGTTTCCCGTGATGGTGTAACCAGCTCAAGGTCTAAGCATTAAGGGTAAATCACTGAGGGCTAGAGTTAAGCAAGAAGATGGTGTTGGAGCAGCAGGAAGAGGCAGCACAGGGCAGAAGGAAAGCAGCTCATTCTCTGCAGGATGAAATGCAGATTTCCCTGCCTTACACTACTGAAAGTCAACATAAGAGTTGTACTTTCAGGCAAGAGTCTTTGTGTGGGCCTGAACAGGGCACAGTCCAGCTGCAGCATCAGGGAAAACTCCCAAACCCATAACCAGAGCCTTCAGTGCAGTGTAATTACTGAGGTTTCCTTTCAGCATTGTCACATGCTCTCCTGGTTCGGGGAAGAAAGTATTTCTCCAAGGCAGAATTTCTCTCTAGGATAGAGTTTTTCACACAGTGAATCACATTTTCCTCCACAACCCCCCTGCCTAAGTAAAGAGGGGGTTTGTGGCAGCGCTGGGAACCAAAAGGTGGGAGAAATAATAATAATAAGGAAATGCAGTATTAAAAAAAGTCTGTAAGATTAGAGTCTTTGACTGTTGGCTGGCAAAGCCTGCTTGCTGCCTGCTATAAGGGGAGCGTGGTAGGAATGGGAGATCTGGAATCTTTAACTACTTCTCATCCAAGGGCTGCTCTGGATAATATGGATCTGAGGGTAAATCAGAGCCAGAGCCTCACCAGCAGCCTCTTCCCTGAGGAAATGCCAGTGCTGGGCCAGTCTGTGCTCCCGTGGAAGATGATGCAGATCCTAGCTTCTAATTAGAGAGATGACATAAGGTCAAGTGTTCTTGAGCAGGATGCCTGCTATGTTGTTGTAATGTCTCTGCACAGTCGGAAAAGGGTGGGGGAAGACTCTTTCACAGCAGGGACTGGAAAGGAAGAGGAGAGACATGGCAAACATCCAGCAGAAGAACTCAGATGCTCAGATACCATCGCGGGCAAGGAGAATGCCCGGTGCGAGGAGCAGAGAGGCAGCTCAGGCACCAGCTCTGGGTGACACAGGAGAACTGCACCCACAAGGAGCTGCCATTGCCCAGCTGGGCTGCTCAAGGGTCTCTGTTGCAGAAGACTCAGGATCTCAGGTTTGAGGAGGAGCTTTTTTTCAGTTTGATATTTCCCCACCCCAGAGTCAGCCTTTAGTAAACAAACCCAACACTGGAACATCTAATACATCTGGCAGGTTCCCAATAGGAAGGTCACAGTTGCTGGTTTTCATGGCTCTGTGCTGTCTCTGGGGCTTTCAGGGCATTTGATACCAAAGGACCATGATTAGGACCATCATGACCTGTCTGGTCTCACAGAAAAATTTTAAAAGCCAGGATGTTAGAAACATTACTCTCACAAGACCAAAAATAACAAAGTTTCTCACAGCAGTCAGCAAACTGAATTGTGCAGGCGTGGGAGGAACCAGGGGATATAATTTAGGAGCTACAGTGGAAAGATGAGAGGGAGGTAACAAGTAAACCTGCTCTGCTCAGTGCCAGGCGAGGATGGGGCTCATGACTCTGACTTCAGCTGAAGTGAAAATGTTATTTACACCATTCATCCACTAAATGCATCACAGCCTGCAGTTATTCCCACCTGGAATGCAGAGAATTACTCAGGCGGTGATAATTCCAAGACAAGAAGATGCTGCACGGGAGTTTTAAGCACGGATCATCAAAGAACAAGATCTCTCCAGTTTCTGCAGGCAGGGATGTCCCAGCCAGAGCCTGCAGTGGCAGATGGTGAGGGGGGGTTTGCCACACTGGCTTTCTTCAGTGATGTGCCCTGGCTCAAAGTGACAGGGCATCATGTAGTGCCCCTGTAGTCCTGTCTCCCTCACATGTCCCTAAGAAACCACAAAGGCCTTGGAGCTTTACCTGCTAAGCAATGTCTGGACCATGCACCTGCCTGCAGAGCTTCCTTTTCTCCTGGTCAGGCTATGCCTGGAGAGGCAGTGACTGCACCATGAGGGGCTTTCAGCAGCTCCAGACAACCCAAATACATCTGGCCAGGGATGTCTTACGGCAGGGGGGCCATAACCCTTCTCTTCTCTGACAGCTGCCAGCACATGGATGAGACACAGGGCTGGGGTAGGAAACTCTTACCCTGTCCCTGGGAGTGCTGGATGAAGGCTCCTAAAGTCCCAGGGCACCTTGCCTTGTCAAGGCCCACGGGAATACAGAGGCAGCCATCCAGAGAAGGGCTGGGCACTGCAGCCACAGCACCTTCTCCTCTTCCTCCTCCATCCTTGGTTCCTTGGCCAGCCAGGGGAAAAGGGGCAGGATCGAGCACAGCCCTCACCTGCCAGTGCAAAAAGCAGGGTACAGTGACACTGACTCCTTGTTTGAGCTGGGGCAGAGGAACGAGCAGAGCTGGAGGAAGTGTATTTTGGGTAAGGACTGTATTTAAATTTGACACAACCACTGCATGCCCAGTGGGACATCACCCTCCAGTGCACAGGCACTCTTTCCAAGAGAGAGAAGAGGAGACATATCAAAATGAGACCAGGACATGGAAAGCCAAGCACTTCTGCACTTTGGAAATGTATCCAAAGCAGGTAACTCCCATTACAGAAATCACAGAATCATGATACAACAGTCTGTGCTTCTGGGCCTCCAGCCTTGCTCTTTCAACACCTTCTCTGGAGCTGCAGTGGGGGTGAGTGCAAGCCCTCCTAAAAAGAAATTAATAAATATCCCATGAACTCAGACACCCAGCTGTTCAGTTTTCAGTGTAGGACTCCACAAGCTGATTCTCCACATGGTTTTGATCAGCTGGCTTGAAGGCTGAAGCATAAAAGGTCCAAAACACCCTCTGGCTGAATGCACCACAGCATTGTATCTCTGAACCACCTGAGGGGCTGCTTTACTATGGCCCCGTGAGCTGACGTGGAAAGAGGAATTCATCACCAAACCATTTGGGAGCTGCTTCCTCCATGACACCGAGCGCTGGTTTCATGAGGCACTGACGGGTTTAACCTTTTGCTTCCAAAATAATCATTAGCATAATATACAAACACAGTGTAGGGGAAGAGAAAGTTGAAAAATAATGTTTAAAAATACTTGCCTTTAAAAATTCAGCCCTTCCTATGTTACCAAAATCTATTTAAAGGGATGGAGCAGTTGCTGGCTCTGAGAAGCCTTTGGTCCCAAAGCATCAGGAGTCAGTATGTTTTTCGGGTCAAGTTCTCAAGCTCTTCCACTGTCTTTAGTTCTGCTTCTCTCCTTTGTGTTTCCAAGGGTAGATGAGCTCTCCAAGGAACAGTTTCTTGCAGAGAGATGCCCAGGAGTCCCTGGGATAGCAGCTGTAGGTGGGCAGTCTGTACGTCTGGACCACACCTCCGTAGGAGAGGGGGTTGATCTGTGCAGAGAAAGAGGGACAGCAGCAAGGGAAACATCAGTCCTGCTCCTCACACAGCATCAGAATCCCTCCCTGGCTTGCTAAGGCTGTTTATCCTTCTCCAACATCCCCCAACATTAACAAATTGAGCTTGGCAAGGGGCGTTACTAGAATCATTCCCAAGCAGAAAGGCAGACAAGCACCAGCACGAGCGCTGGGGGAATGAGAGGGGCACGTGTTACACACCAGAGTGGAGGGGACGGTGGATGGAGAGACAACAGACAGCAACAGAATCACAGAGTCATGGAATTTTTTTAGTTTGGAAAAGACCTTTAAGATCATTGAGTCCAACCCAGCACTGCCAAAGCCACCCCTAACCCATGTCCCCAAATGCCACATCCACACTGCTTTTGAACATCTCCAGAGATGGTGACTCCACCACTGCCCTGGGCAGCTGTGCCAGCGTCTCACCACCCTCCCAGTGGAGAAATGTTTCCTAGTATCTAATTTAAACCTACATCTAATATCGCACTGGGGATGCACTGGGACTCCAGGAACTCCTCTGGAACAGACCAGTTTAGCTGTACCTGTTACGAGCCCTCAGCCCACAGCTGTGCATTAAGTTAAACCTGGTATCACCTGAAACCACCCAGTGGAACCAAGTCCCAGCACGACAGGATCACACCACAGAGCTCCTCATTACCATTTTCAATTAAGTCTCCTTGGCTGAGTTCATCTTTTAAAATTTGACTTCAATCACCACCCCAAGCCTGTGCCTAAGACAGTTCTGACTATGGTCCCCAGTTGCTGCATTGACCTTTTGAAGACAGGGATGTGAACAGACCCATTAACTGTACATGGAGTGACAGAGGCATGTTAGACCTTGGTAATGCTCATCCCAGTGAAGCATTCAGGGTAGGGAGACAGGTGAAGTCCACAGGATGGACCCAGTGTGGCCAAGATCTGATGCACGAAAAGGCTGCACAGCACAGTCTCCAAAAGAGCAAAAAGATTGCACAGAAATGGTGGGGCTCAGAGCACAGACCATGAGAGATGCCAAGGGCTGGGGACTTACAGAGGCAGGGAAAGCTTGGCCAGTGGATAGAAATGGAAGGACATCCTTCCCTAGAAAAAGGGTTCAGCTCTGCTGGAACCAACCAAGCAGCTCTGGGAAAGGAGACAGTAATTCACTGCACAGAATCCAGCCACAAAAGGAAAGAGAGACAGCAAAACCCATGCACAGAGTCACTACTTGGTCAAAGCTGAATATTTTTTTTTGTCCACTAAAAAGCATGTGGGTTTCTGGGAGTTTGCCTGTGCCACCAGCTTGCTTCAGCTGCCTGGAGCTCATGGAGTGGTGAGGGATGAACCCCCAATGCCTACAGAGATGGAGCTCTTGGAAAGGGGGATTGAGCTAAGAGTACATTAGAATTATTCCTGGAGACCTTTGTCAAATCAGTTTCAAAGTACAAGATTGCTCAAACAGAAGGGGGAAATGCCTGTACACAGAAGCATCCATAGGAAGTTTAGGAAAAAGGCCAGGGCAGCTGCTTGCAGGGAAAATTATAAGGAAAGAATAAACAGGGGGAAAAAAAAGGCCAAGGAAACCTGTCCCCAGAACTAATAGCCATAAAACCCGAGTAACTATTTCTGCCCATTTCCTCGGCTGTAGGCAAAGCAGGGTGTTTTAAGTGCAAACATGCTGGGGGAAGAGGACAGGAACTGCTGCTCTACAAGGGAGACACACAGTGAGTGTTCCTTTAACTATTAGCTGTGTGGGCTGGAAGGTCTGGACACAACATTTCTTGTTGAGAAGCATCCCTGGGCAGAGTGGTGATACCCAGGGGTAACACTGGCCACTGCAATAACCAGGGCTTTTTACACCCACAGCAATTCATGTCCCTGCCTCTCCTGGTACAAATGGAAGCAAACAGGCAAAACTCATTTATTAGTGAAGGGGCAAAATTTGTTCCCCTTACAAAAGTTCTGTAGGTCAAAGCTATAATAAACCCTGCTAAAATATCCATCCTAATGGAGCTGTTCCCTTTTCCCTTCCTCTGTTGTTTAACTCTTTCCAAAGCAATTGCTGGGGAAGATGAGACTTTCAGCAGAAGGTACATGAATGGATCAAACTCATCGTGTCCTAGAATCCCAGAATCTCAGACTGTTTGGGCTGGAAGGAACCTTAAAGGTCATCCTGTTCCACCCCTGCCATGGGCAGGGACACCTTCCACTATCCCAGGTTGCTCCAAGTCCCATCCAACCTGGCCTTGGACACTTCCAGGGATCCAGGGGCAGCCACAGCTTCTCTGGGCACCCTATGCCAGGGCCTTACCACCTTCAAAGGGAAGAATTTTTTCCTAATATCTACTCCAGACCTGCTCTCCTTCAGCTTAAATCCAGTTTTCTCCCCGGGCTATCGGTTCAGTTGAGCCACACTGCCAGAAATATTTCTTCTTGTGCACTTTAAACACTAATGAAAACAGCGACCTATGTAAGACTTCCTGAAGAATATTAAGTAGCATTTGGAATGGAAATATCATCCCCCATCCTCTGCCCCCCTCCAGGGTCTGGACTTTGCATTCCAGAGACGCTATCTTAAAAATCAAAAATAATCCCTTGGCTGAACCAGGAGTTGGTTGGGAATGCTCAAAGCAAGCATTATTGATTTCTAATCCATTCCCAGCAACCCACAGGACAGCTCAGACTATCCCCTACAGCTTCAATTATTTTGGGTGTAGCTCCATGCATCCAGCCTAATTTCTATCAGGCACTGCTCCAAGAGGGTTCCACACAGAGAGGGGGCAAAGCCACTACGGAATCTCAAGAAAGGCACATCATCACGTACAATAAATAAGAATTTTAGCATTTCACTTAACAATAGGTTTTTTAGATTGCCCTCTCCAAAGGCCTATCAAAAAATGGGATATTCAGCAGGATTTCTGACACAAGCCCATTTTTCATTTCCACCAGCACAAAGAGAGCAAAAAAGTCCCTTTTCTGACTGTCTGCTCATTGTTATTTGAACAGAAGGCTGGGACAGACATCTACTGCAGCACTTTCACCTCTTGAGGTGATGACTTGTGCTATATTCCAGATAGAAAATGGATCTTCCTGCAGTGGTCCAAGAAAAATTCATCACAGTCATATGACTCACTGCCTCTGCTCTTTTAAGTCGTGGTCTTTTCCCTCTGGAGACTCCATCCACCTCGTCTCTCACACACCCTGATGCCAAAGCCTCTGCTCAGAAGCTCCTGTGCCTCATCTCTGGTGTCTGGTTTCCTTATTCTGGAATCTCCTGGCCACGGAGGATGGCAGATTTTGGTTCTTACACCACTATCCTACTGAAAGGCAGGAGCTGGGAAGACAGCTTGCTCAGAGAATGCTAGTTTTGCCCTAGAAGACATCTGTTGAAGGGATTCCCTCTGGAATTGCTACTAGCTGGTTTGCTGGTTCCCTGCTAGCCTGACCTTTGCTGAAATAGAGTGGGACTGGTGATGGAAAAAGCAAAAGGGCTGGGAAGCTGCAGTTAAATCCTTCCCACACACTCCCCCAGTGTCCAAGTGCTTTTATAAGTGCTATACACCACTGGCAGCCTCTCCTCTTGGGATGCCGAGAGCAAGAAAAGCCACCCGGGGATATGGCTGTATTCCTGCTGGGTCAGGAGATGGAAATTTCACTCCTGAAAGTGTAAGGGGAACGTCCCTGCTGCCAACACCTCATTTCTTCTCAGAAGATGATTTCCTTTAGTATCTTTGATGCCAGAGCGTGGGAATGGGGGGGTTGCAAAAGCACAGGTAAGCTTTGCCCACACCCCTCACCAGGGCCACTCAGGAGAAAAGCAGGAGGCCCTTTCCTCTCTCATCTGGCCCAGGCTCTCGTCCTGCTGGCGTCAGGGAGCAGCCAAGGCTTTCCACCACCTCTGGAGGGGAAGAGCTTTTCCTGATGCTTCATTCTGGATGGTTTAACTGCCTTCTTTTGTTTCTCCCAGTGTTCAGCAATTATCACATGAAGCTGCCCAGAGCCAGGAGGTGATAATGGCATGAGATCTTAACCCCAGAAGTAACACAGCTCTGTGTTTCTCCTTCCTCCCCTTCTTCTACATTTCACTTCACACCATCCAGGGCACTGCATTTTCTCCAAACATAGGACTCGAGCAAGGCATCAAAAAGCACAGAAAGCAGCAGCTAGCCATAGCAACACAAAATTATTTCCCTTGTTTCAGCATTTTACAGCTGATAATTTTGAAGTGGAGCCTTTCAGTGGGAGCAGCACAGATGGGCTGGGGTCACTCTGGGGGGAAGGAATTGTCACAGAAGGCACAGGGGCCTTACCTGCATAAGGAGCCGCAGAGGTTTTCCATCCTGCTGCTCAAGGACTCTGAACTTCACTCCAGCTGCAAAGACACAAAAAAAGGAAACCAAACCCATGGCGGCATTGTTGGGGTGTCCTGTGCAGGGCCAGGAGTTGGACTCAATGATCCTTGTGGTCTTTTCCCACTCAGGATATTCCATGGTTCAATGCCTGGAGCACAGACCATGCATTTGCTGCCCAGTGCTGTTGGCTGAGGGAATCTAGACTGATTCCCTAGAAATTGTCTTCAACCTTTCTGGATTTGGGAATGTTCCCCATATTCAACAGGAAGCATGGATTGTCTCTATGATGCTTTAAGCCTGATGACACAGCTCCATTAAAAGTAACCCCTCTCACCTCCAGCTTGAAAACTCAGTCCTAGAGCAAGCACAGAGCCTAGAAATCAGCCAGCCAGACCTGATGATGACAGAGGGACTGGAAAAACCTTCCACTTTTCCCAAACTTCTATCAGAATGGGAACTCCATGTTAGCAGCAGACAGAGAGCCCACCTTTAATTTGTGCTCATGTGGACAAAGCACATGTGTGAATCTGTTCCTCTTTCAGGCTGAGGGAGGGAAGGCTGACCTGGAGGCATTAAAATATTTCAAAGCAATCCCTGCCCCTTAATCCCAGTATCCACATGATTTTAACAGGCTAACCCCATCAAACCTGCCACTTTCCTGTTTCCTCTTGGATTTGCCTCATTGCCAATACTGTAAAGATAAATAGGAAAGATTTTGGGATTCCAAGGATGACACAGTGCACACAAAGATTGAATACAATGTTTCAAAGGTAACAGCTTGGACCAGAGAGGCATTTTTCTTTCAAAGATGTCAAATTACTTCACAGAAATAAAACCACCAATCCATCTCTGCAAACCTGTTCCAGCCAAGCATGCCCTGTTATTCCTTCCTGCAGGTAAGAAGATGAGAGAAGACTAAGGCACAGATCAAACAGTGACAGGAGCACAAAAAGAAATAAAACTCTTCACCTGTGTTAAGTGCCATTGCTGCAGTATCTCCATGACTCCTGCGCACTGAAAAACCAAAATGTTTTCTCTTTTTCCTCAAGCTTTGAATTAATTAAAATTATACAGTTCACTCCTGTGACAGAATGCTTTTCTCTAGCACACAGCTCTGGTTTAAATTTGCTCCCCAAATCATAAAGCTTTTTCTGTCCAGGACAGGAGGGATTTATCTGCATTTTGCTGGATTATATTGAAAGAGGGGCTTCCCCAGTGGCTTGAAATAGATGTTTGAGTACCCCGGGCCTCAACAAGCAAATGTGCTGGATGACCAAAGTGCTCAGTGTGATTCACAGAGCTTTGGCTATGAGGAAGTGTCTAAGGCAGTCCAGGAAATACTTTTCTGGCAGACTTTGTCAGAGAGAGATAGAAACAAGCAGGCACTGAAGGTTCAGATATGTGGTTGAGCACTCTGGAGTTTTATCCCAGGAACAGTTCATTTTCCCAGCAAATGCTGGTTCTGTAGGTCCTGGCCACACACCTTCCTTGCACAGCTGCAAGCCAACAATTTCCTAACTAGATTATTTAATTGCTCAAGAGTCTTAAACTTCTAAGAAAATACAAGCATAAAAAGGCTATAAATTCATTTTAGAATGAGCTGCAGATTACTGCAGTGCTAAGGACTCTGAGCAGTTCCCTTCTCACAGGAAGAGCAGGCAGGCTCAAGGTTCCTGCAGATCACTCCAGCACAGAAGAACCCTGAACTATTCTGTGATTTTCAGCCAACTCCAGAGCTCAGGGGTCTGTTTTTCCTGTACAAAGGCATCATCAATGGCACAGGAGAGGTCAGGACATGAACTCATTTGCTTTGTTTCACATGACAGCACACTCAAGCGAGGGCACTGCTGGTTTGTACTCCAGCAATCATGGCAGGTCCTACAGAACCATGACAAAACCTGTGCCAAGGTTTCCACTGTGAATATTGGGAAAGGGAAGTACAGGAAAAACGAGCTGGCCTGTTCACAATCAAACAATGTTGGTAACCTGCGTGAGGGCAGTCTGAGAGCCCTGAAGCCCCTGCTGTGCCTTTCTTCATGCAGTGAATCCACATCCCAGCCAAGGTGACACCCCTTGAGCTAACACTGGGTGCACAGAACTTTTGCACAGAGGACATCAGCTGTGATCCAGGTAAAAAAGGCTTTTTAAAGAAATATTTCACTTTGTATGTGTAGAAAGAAAAAAATGCATTTAGTTTCTGGTGTGTGGATGGATCATTCACCTACCCCTGGCCTGGGCTTCATCAGTGGAGTATTTTGTCAATTCAGACACTTACCAAACAACCTGGAGGCCAGATGCCACAACTGAACTGAGCTGAACTCAACCCCTTCCTACCAGCAAAAACTATCCATTCATGTTGGTAGAACCATTTTGATGGTGCCTGTAAAATCAGCTGCCCTAACACCTGCCAGAGGATGTCTTATCCAAGTTCTGAGTCTGACAAGGGAGGCAGCACCTCAGCAGTGAGGACACCATGTGATGTGTACTTTCCTTGGAATTGGATTCAACAGCTCCATCTGCTCCTGTTGCAATGCCACAATTTTGTGCTGGGGCAGGAACACAGGCTGCAGAAATGCTCAGAGATGCCTCTTCATCTCACAGGCAGTGCCAGTGAGAAGGAACTCAGCTGAGAGGACAATCCTCTGCTTGGGTGGGGGCTCGTTTCCTGCAGCAGAATCCTGGCTGAACAGGAATGAGGAGAAGTAACCTGTGGCCTTACATAACCTAAAGGAATTTGTGGTCTTACACCTCTCAGTGACACTAAGATTTCCTCCTGCCCTACATCCTGCTCATTACTGGGTCCGTTTTCTTCAGAAGCATCTCCTGTTCCCCAAAGACAGCCCTGAAGGGTTTAAGAGGTTTCTGCCAGGAAATTCATAGTAACCTGCTGAAGGCTCCCATGGAAAAGCAACAGAGTTGGTAACACGGCTCAGCTCTACCTTCCCAAAACTGAGCCTGGCAGTGCTCCAGCAGACAAAGCTGCTGAGGTTGCCTCAAGCTTCCTCTGCCTTTGATGACTGGCCTTGGTTTACTGATGATCAAGCTCTTTCTTCTACGCTAAATTCCTGCTGCATGCTCTTTAAAAGGATGGGAGATAATAATTTAGATGTGCTTGACTGTAACTAGATCAACCATAGCTGTGGACAGTCACAGGCATTCCAAAATGAGTCCGTACTCTGGTGCCAGCCATGGTTTATGGTTACCCAAAGTGGAAAAACAACGACTGGTTTCAAAATGGTGAGAGATTAGTCTCAAAAAGGGAATGATTATCTGAACTCTGCCCAGAGCTTTGAAATTAATCCAAACACCTCAGGTCAGGGCTTCAGTCAGTCAAAGTCAGCACAGAACTCAAAGAGCTCCATTGATTTGCAACCACTGTCGATCCAGCCCTTTGGAACAGCTTATATTCCAAGTATTTTTGTGATTTGGCTTGTTTCAGAGCCCAAACACCCAAGGTTACGAGCTTGTTTCACAGAATCATGGAATATCCTGATTTGGAAGGGACCCACAAGGATCATTCAGTCCATCTCCTGGCCCTGCACAGACACCCCAACAATCCCACCCTGGGCATCCCTGGGAGCGTTGTCCAAACGCTCCTGGAGCTCTGGCAGCCTTGGGGCCGGGACCATTCCCTGGGGAGTCTGGTCAGTGCCCAGCACCCTCTGGGGGAGAACCTTTTCCTAATATCCAACTTAAAACCTCCCCTGACAAAGCTCCATGCCATGTTTGACTTGCAGAAGTTTTACCTGACCTGGTAGTCTAGAACTGGAATACAAGATGAGCTCATTTATATGGTGCTCATTTGGATGTCACTTTTAGTGGCCAACGGCTTGGTAAAGGTGCTCCTGATTCTGCTTCAGGTTCAAATTTCTTTCCATTGACATCCTCATCCTGCTTCTTGCAGGAACTGGTTCACAGTAGGGACACCTGCATGACTCGAGCCTCGGGTTCTTTCCTACCCCCACTGCATCCTCTATTCAGGAGTGACCCAGTGCACCAAAATCAAGCACATAATGCAAAATGCTTGAGGTGCTGCAGGGGCAGAGCTGAGGGACTCACCTGCGAGCCTGTAGGATCTGCAGAGGCGAAGGATGAGGGAATAAAGAGGCAGGGAGTCAATCAGGTCCACCAGCAAGTGTATGAGGCCCTGCACAATCACCACCAGCAACCGGAGCTACAAAAACCAGTTTAACAGAAAATCTCAGGAAACAGGAGATGAAACACTTGTAAATTCCTGAGCTGAGCTGGGATCTGACACTGCTGTGTGCTAAGCTAAGGCCTCCCAAAGTGGGTGTGATGTCTGGAAGTGCTGAGCATCCAGACCCTGCATGAGGGTCCTCTGCAATCTGGGTTGAAGGGGGTAACTGGAATGAAGCTCCTACAGCTGGGGATGCCGTGACCAGCAAGGACACGAGAACTATTCCACTTTCAACAGCCCCAGTTGAAAAGAAAGCTCAAATTCTCCCATTTGGAGTCAACTCCATCACTGTGTACCAGTGAATGTAAATTTCCCTCTCTCCAAGTGAGCTGCAGCAGCTCATTTCTGCCTGAACCCCACGTAGAGTCTAAGCAAGAGCAGAACAGGCAGAAATGAGCTTCCTGCTCTGTGTTTTCTGTCCCTGACTAAAGCATCTCCTTTTGTCACACTGCAGTTATTTTTTGCTGCCAAGCTCATCTGAAAAGAGAGGGCTCAAAAAAGATGCTGAAAGCATGTGATGGCCACTGTCTGTGGAAAATTTGGCTCCGGGCAGACCACAGAGAGGACTGGTCATATTGGGGGAAAAAAAGAAAAATAAAGCAGTTCCAGCCTCTGTGGAAAGCTTGGCTGAAAACATTTAATACAGCAAGTTAATTCCCTGAAAAAAAGAAGTTCTGGATCAGACTAGAGAGGCCATCACTGCAGATGTGGACGGAAGGATAAAAAAACAACTTCTGAGAGAAAGAGAGGGGAACAGTTTGTCCTGCCGGCCAGGATTTGCTGGGAATTCCCTTTGGAAAAACACAAACATGAGCTGTGTGAGAATCCTTCCTAAGACACCCACATTTTTATTTTCTTTGTGGATGACCAAGAATGCCTAGGAAACCATTTTTTACTATCTCAGAAGAGAGTGTTCGACTTGTTTCAAGGGTTAAATCTTACCAGGGTAAACACCAAATAGTACAGTGCAGTTGTAGGCAGGAGGAACAGCAGGATTGTGAACAGCAAAGTGCCAATAAATAACTAGGGAAAAAGGAAACACAATCGTGAGCAGAGCAATGGCAAAATAAAATACATTACAAATAAAAATTAGGAGACTCTGAGGCAATGGAAGTTTGCAGGACTCCTTAATGTGTTTTTATGTTGCCTGTGTGAAGAATGCTGTTACCTTGGATATTTTCACTATTTCTCCTCTCATTGGGCCTTCTTCAAAACTCCTTATTATGGGAGTACATTTGGAAAGATAAATAAAAGCTGGATCCTGACAGCACTTTTCCTTTATAGACACCACTCAAGATTTCCCATTTCAGGCCAGATTCCTTAGGAAACAAGACTTACATGATTTTGCAATTTTTCCACTCTCTGTCCCCAAGAGTTTTAGAGCCATTGATCAGATTTTGCCAGAAAAATGTGGAAAAGAACAAAGAAGTGGTAATTTGAATGGGAATTCCGTAAAGAATTGAGAAGTACTTTTGTTCCTCCTTGTTTTAGCAGCACAGGCACCTCGTGCAAACCTGACAGAATTTGGGTGATAAACATTCCCCAAGGCAGCAACTGGCTGAGCTGTCCAGCCACAGGAATTCTGCCTCTTGCTCAGTGGGAAGGTGGGAGAGAGGAAGAAGCTGGAGTCAGGGAGCAATATTTAGAGGATAAAGGACAAAAATCCCTAAGGAAGCAGGTGTCATTAGCTCCACTGCCCACAGAAAAAGTTATTTTTACTCCAGGCCAGCCCAGTTGGCGTAGGTCTAAATAATTCCAAGTGGGAGAAATTCAGATTTATGACAAACAGGGACCTGACTCTTCAATTTCCAGTCACCAATTCCAGAACAGAGAGGCCACAGGAGCACAGGGCACTGCAACCTCTGCAAAAAGGGACCACGGCTGTGGGATACCACGAAAGAAAATAACCCAGCAGCCACAGCACAAAGGTGGATCAGCATCCCAGCTTTAGGGGTGTAACCAGGAATAGATCACAACCCAATCCATTCTCCTCACAGCAGTTGTTTCTCCCTTCTCCTGTCACTCCACTGCAGTTGTTTAAACCTCCAAAAGTCTTTTAAGGTCTGCTTTGAATGTCTCTTCCTACCCGGCCAGCGACACAATTCCCACTGGTCTCCAGAGCAGCAGGATGAAGCCTGAAGTGCCAAACCAATTCTCCTCAAAGTACACAGGGAGTGAGCCCTGATGCAAACCTGGCATGGAGGCTTTTAATCACCAAAGAAACATAAAGCCAGCTCTCAGCTGTTGTGCAAGAAGCTCAAGGTTATCTGTTGTAATAGAGAGAGGTGCTGACCCTGCAAGTTTCCAAATATTATTGTATTATTTCAGTGATGTTTGCAGCTGCTGGCCTGGAGCAGTTTAGGCTCTGCTGGACTTTTGCATGGCATTTCAGAAAATAAAAAGAGCTTACAGCACTCCACAAAAAACTGCCTCTGCCTGAGTGAGAGCGTGTGGGCCAGGCTCCAGCACAACGTGAATGAAACGGGGCCTTTTAATAGAAACGCTGCCACGGCTGTTACTGTGGCAACACTGCTGGGCACCACATTTCCAACTGCCTCCATCCCTCCCCCATTCCCACTCCAGGCTCTGGGAGCTGCCAGCATCTGCAGCACCCACCGCAGCTCGCTGGGTGCGGGGCAGGTGCTCAGGCCAATTCTGCACTTGCCAGAATTTGGCTCTCTGAGCAAGGGAAGGGGTCCTGGAGGGCAGGGGAAGGGTGCTGTAGGGAAGGAAAGGGGTCCAGGGAAGGGAAGGAATGCTGGAGGGCAAGGAAGGGATGCTGGAGAGCTGGGAAGGGGTGCAGGGTAGGGAAGAGATGCTGCAGGGAAGGGGAGGGGGGCAGGGAATGGAAGCGGTACAGGGAAGGGAAGGGCTGCTGCAGGTAAGGAAGGGGTGCTGGAGGGCAGGGAAGAGGTGTAGGGAAGGGAAGGGGTGCAGGGCAATGAAGGGGTGCTGCAGGGCAGTCAAGGACTGCTGCAAGGCAGCAGAAGAGCCATGGACTCAGAGTGTCAGGGTATGTCCTTGTTCTGGGCACCACAAAGGCTCTTGTGGCTCTGTCCCAGTATCAGTCAGAGCAGGACGGGAGGGCATCCCCGTGGGCAGTGCCCTGGGGTGTCCCCGGGGCTGTGGCACTACCTGATCCAGGTCATAGGAGCAGGAATCCACCCGCTGCCGCAGCACGTTCCACTTCTTGCCCCGGAACAGGCGCCAAAGAGAGGACAGGCCGTAGATCTTCAGGCAGTAGAGCCTGAGCAAAGAGAAGACTCTGTGCAGCACAGCGAGCAGTGCCCAGCTCCAGCACCACCCAGCTGTCACCATCACAACCCCATGCCCACTCACTCACCTGCGGGGCCAGGGGTGGGAAAAGAAATCCACTGGGAACGATGCAGATAAATACTCATGGTTCAGTCAACCCTATCTGGGCTGGCCCCTGGCACGGGGACTACTGCAGCCAGCTCTGGGCCACTGGAGGGCAATGGCCAGGCCATGCCCTGGGGCTGCAGCAATCGCCAGCCTCATGGCAACACCTTTCCTGCAGCAAAAAGGTGCTGAGGCCCCGGCACAGGGTGCCCAGAGAAGCTGTGACTGCTCCATCCCCGGAAGCATCCAAGGCCAGGTTGGATGGGACTTGGAGCAACCTGGGATAGTGGAAGGTGTCCCTGCTTCAGCAGGGGTTGGAATGAGATGAGCTTTAAGGTTCCTTCCAACCCAAACCATTCCATGATTCTATGAAAAGAATTCTTATTTCCCCAAGCTCACCTGTATCTCCCCAGTTCAGATCCGTCCCTCCCCCTGCCTTCACACCCTTTGCCAACAGGGCTGGCCAAGGTCTTACCCCCACGCCTGAGTCCATGCAATGCAGTTGTGCCTCTGCAGCACAGAGATACAAGGGAGAGGAGTGGAGCCCCTGCAGCTTCTCGGGTAACCCACAGCTCTAAAAATCCTTAAGAGCGGGAAGAGATCAATGAAATGCCTGGTGGCCCCTACTGCACTCCTTCCTTAGGCTTTCAGAACTTGGTGCTATTAGACTTGGAGCTACTTCCCTCACAGAAAAATGACAACTACGGGAAACTTGGGGTGACAAGGAGTGGGAAACAGACACCTCTTTATGGAATAATATCAAGGAAGAAAGAGCCTTTGGGATGGAGAGGAGGCACTAAGAGCCCTGAGCAGCAGTGCCAACATACAGGGATGCAAAGAAAGGGCACACGGCCAAAGCGTGGGGCAGAACAGAGTCTGAGAAAGCCTGAGCTACAAAAGCCAGACTGGCAAACCAGGCTAGCTAAGGTGTGGAGGCTGCTCAGATTTCACGGCAGCAATGTGACAGCAGAGGCAAGGAGTCTCATCCAAGAGAAGAATCTGGTTTGAGGAACACCAACTGCTTCAAGGAATTGGCAGGGTGCCTCCAGACTGGCAGGCACAGCTTGGTGCACTAATCCCTAGGCAGGAGGGAGCCCAGGACAACCCCTCCAGGTTCTGGCACACACCTGCCTGTGGCTCTGACTAAGGCCACGCTCTCCCTGCACCCTGACATGACATCCAGTGGGTGTTGCTGCAGTGGCACCTGTCCCACCTGCCCTTCTGCCTGCACACACATGCCTGCCCTCGTTTCACTCTGTGGTTTGCTCCAGAAGGGGATCTCAGGCTTCACCAGCACCTGAACCAGCAAATTCTTCCTCCTGCCAGCTGCAGGAATTCAAGGGGCTGTGGTGGCTGTGGGTGACTGCTGACTCTTCCTGGCTCTCCATGGGGACAGTGCACAGCTCTCTATACTTCTGACAAACATGAGATAGGTGGGCTGGCTCCCTGCAGCTCCAGGGAAGAGCAATCAACTGAGAAAGTGCTTTTCCTACTTCCTACTACCACTCTGCACAACTAGGATGAGCAAGGCCACTCCCCACAGACCAACACAGAAATTCCAGTAATTAGAGGTGTCGGGAAGAGACCTCCCACTCCTGACATTACTGATTCTGGGTGTAAGACCTATGCTCAAAACAGACCTGGCTCATAAATCAGGTCTCAATATTTCCAACCATTCCCTAAACTATCCATACCTAAAGATTTACTATTTCTTGTGTTGTTTGCAATGTAAAGCCTGAGGAGGGACAACGGCCATTCTGTACCTTACAAGGCAAAGGGTCCTTTATCTCTTGTATCCCATCTCCCTGGCAAGCACATCCTGTGGCCTGTGGGACTCCTTGGTGCAGCACAAGTTAGAGGAGAGCAGGAACAGAGCACAGTGATGGGCACCTCTTGCACAGGAACCCCAACACACCCCAGATGTGTCCCAAAGCCCCCTCACTCCCCCTACTCATTCAGAGCCTCTGCCCAGCTCTCAGGCCACAGGACCCTCCAGACAATGACACCAGGATAGTGTCACAGACACCCTGTGACCCCAAACCTGCCATCCGTGCTCCACAGTGCAGGCAAGGACCTCTGAAGCAGGGCAGAGACAGGGATTTTGGGGCTTCTCCAAAACTACAGGGGTTCCCCTCTCCCCCTCCTCTTTTCCAGTTCCCCTCCAAATCTCTAGCAGGGTGCAACTGAGGAGAGAACTGTGAGGCTGAATCAAAGGGATGGGGTGAGCTGCTTTCTTGTCCTCTGCCTGTCATGTAGTTTTATCTTTCCAGGTCACTACCATGACAGATAAATATCTAAATGCAGGAGAAACTAAAGGTAGGTTGCTTGTACTACTGTGGCCATCATTTCTACAGGCTTAAAAGGCTGCAAGAAATTAGGTGCGGGTAAAACTGAACTCAGGAGAACTACACCAGGACTGAACGCTTCACCACAGCCTGAGGTGTTCCCAAACAGACCCCAGAGAGGGAGGGGGACTCACCTGGCCCCGTAGACATAGAAGCAGTAGATGTGGAAGGTCAGGAGCGCGATGATGTCGGAGAGGATGCAGAGAGCCACGGTCAGGCCCAGACAAGCCGACAGCCCCACGTACCACAGGATCATCTCAATGAAGGGGGACAGCAGGTGGATGTAGCCTGGTGGACATGGCAGAGGGTCAGAGTTCGACTGGGTCATCTCCCTCCCTCCCACCTTCTAGGGCAAGGTGATTCCCCTTGCCCTAGAACACTGCTCCTGAAATCAGAGCCACGAAAACACGCAAGTTGGAAAACTCCTTTAGATGCCATCTCCTCTTTAGGAGGGCCAACAAAAACTCTCCTTCTGCCCATGTTTCTGCCCCAAGGTGGGGCAGCACTGGGAGGATGGGGAGGAGTGTGCTTAGCTTGAACACAGCAGTCACCTTTCTTCATATGGGATTTCATGGAATTAGCATGGCATGGTTTGGGTTGCAAGGGACCTTAAAGACCATTTAGTGCCACCCCCTTGCCATGGGCAGGGACACCTTCCACCAGACCAGGTTGTTTCAAGCCCTATCCAACCTGGCCCTGAACACTTCCAGGGATGTAACATTTGATTTTCTACGTTTGTGTCCAAGTTCTTAAGTACATCTTTAACTGTACACATCAACCTTTACTGTAACCATTCCTGTTTTTCTGCTCTTCCCACAAAAGCCACCTCATACGGCTTCTGTAAAATAAAGCAGTGTGGACAGTCTCTTTCATCACCAAAGTGGGGCAAAGTCACAGAAACAAGACCATACTTGACTGGTGAGCAAAGTAAATCAGTATAATAACCATGGAGCTCATGTCCATCATGCCCGTACTCCTTCATCAAGGATAACAGGGGTGTGTTATTTCAAGGAAGAAGCTGAAATAATAAAATTGCACTAAGCTGAAGCTGGTGATAGGACAGGGTTGGCATTTGCATCCCTGCACATTTCTCATCCCTGTCCCAAGAGCTGCCTCTCACATGGCAAAGACCACAAAACCCTACAAAACACCTCATAGCAGTCCCTTCCCCTGGACACTCACCACCAGTGACAGCAAGTAACTAAGCCCCAGCAGGATCTGCACTTCTTGCAGAGCATCAATACCAGTACTTTATTTAATATGCATGAATTCCTTGTGTGGGAATCCAACTTTGGCTTCAGTTCCCACAGCAGGAAGACTCCCAGACAAGTCTGTACTTGCAGAAGTGCATTTTGATTCATTACTCACCTCTAGGCAAACATTAAACACTCAGAGGGAAGAGATGAAAAGGCAGGCTGGAAAGTTAAACAATTTCACTTACTGATCCAAAGATGGATGTGATAAAGGAAGAAGCGGCCCAAAACTTGATCCAAGGCTCGGTTCATTTTCAGTCCAGCTGGTGCTCCCATCAGCCACTGGAGCAGGTCCTGCAGCTCTTCAGCCACGTGCTGCAAACACAAGGAAGCAAGGCCATGGAGAGAAAAGACTGCAATCACACTGAACAGGGCCAGTGCCTCCCCCAGGTATTCCACCACAACCTTCAAACCAGCAGGAAAAAATCCAAACAACTGCTTCACAGATGACTACTTAAATCAGAAATGCACCTTTATTAACTCCTTACTGAATCAACACAACAGCTGAGAGGAACCTGAACTGCTTCAGTGGTCTCTGTGCTGGGAACATGGAGCTGTGTCACCTCTGTAGAGGTGTGTCACCTCTGTAGAAGTGTGGCCACTTCTGTAAGGCTTGCACAGTGGGATTTCTTGGGGTAATGAGGGTTCTGGAAATAGATGGCAAACGCTGGTGCACAAATCCACTTCTGGGGACAATCAGGTGAAAAGTCAGAGCTGAGTTTGGGGAAGGCTGTCAGGATTTTAAAAGGGAGGAAGATGGTAGTGCACTAATGGGCCAAAAAGAGTGAATTTTTATAAACAATCTGTATTTGTTTAGAGCAGGGTAGAAAACACAATTGCATAAATGTATTTCATGCACAACCTTTCTTGATACTTTGTGGTGTACTAGGCCATAGCACTTGTCTTGCCTATCACTCTCTGCAGGCTTCATGGACAGGTACTCATGGCATCCCGGCAACAAAGCAGCCTTGGAACCACTGAGGAAAAACACTAATGGAGCTCCTCCCCACATCACTGAATCAGACAATCATTATGGTTGGAAAAGACCTCTAACATCATCAAGTCCTATGAACCTCATACTGCCAGGTGCACCACTAACCTACACCCCCAAGTGCCACAGCCACATGGCTTTTTGAACACTTCCAGGGATGGTGACTCCACCACTGCCCTGGGCAACCTGTTCCAATGCCTGCCCACCCTCTTCATAAAGGAATTTTCCCAATATCCAATTGAAACCTCCCCTGCTGCAACTTGAGGCTGTTTTCTCTTGTCCTGTTGCTTGTTACCTGGTTGCCCTCTCCTGTCAGGGAGTTGTGCAGAGTGAGAAGATCCCCCTGAGCCTCCTTCTCTCTGGGCTGAGCCCCCCCAGCTCCCTCAGCTGCTCCTGGTGCTCCAGCCCCTTCCCCAGCTCTGTTCCCTTTCCTGGACCTGCTCCAGCCGCCCAATGTCCTTCTTGTCTGACCCCAGGCTTGGAGCTCCAGCTCCCCCAGGACGCTGGTGCTGAGTTTCAGGACCTGTTCCTGCCTTCCCTGTGTGCTGTCACTTCACTGCTACAGAACAAACCAAACCCCAGCTCTGGGCTTGTTCCTCCCTACCTCAAACACGTGCTCCAGACCTGTCACTGAGGGCTGAGATTCACAGTTTCTGGTGATTTCAGCCCAGGCTGGTGTTATTGATTTTCTCTCTCCAGTCCTCTACTCCACACTCCCCTTGCAGCAGGGTGATTTTTCTCCTCAGAACTTCACACCTGCCCTACTCTTCTGAGCTGAAACCATTGCTGAGCTCCAGTCACCAAGCTCTGAACTGAGGGAGCTGACAGTGATAATCTTCAGCAAACAGGTGGGGAAAATATCTGGAAGAAATGACCTCTTACACTGTCCCACATGGACAGAGATTGTGAGGAAAAGCCCTCTCTCTCCAAAAATCCCACTTACAGCCCATGCAAGTGAAGGGCACTGAAAACTGCCCACGTGTAGAACCACCAAGCCATGCTCCCTAAAGCTGATGCACTGTAGTCTACTTTCCTTATCATTCACATGTATAATTTCCCTAAATTATTTCCAGGGAATGACTCCATTTTCTTTATTAACCAACAGATTTTGTAAACATTTACTTTTTGTGCAGTGGCAAAATTAATGGTTCCATGTTCAACTTCTCCAAAAGGCTTGTCTTTCTATTTCCTTCCTTTTCCCTCTGTCTCACTGCAAGTCAGGACTGATTGGATCCCACGGAGCTCACCTCTGCGGCTGAGAAGTGTTTGCTGCTTTATAAATAGACTGGTTTTAATATTTAAAGTGTTGGATTGGTAACTTAGAAAAAGCATTTGGGGATTTTAATGAAATATTTAAATGCTTGAAAGCAGTCCTTCAGCAAGGCTGGGTTTTAGCAGTATTTCTGGAGGCTGCCAGTCCCAAAGGTGCTGCTAAACCCTGACAGGGACACGTAGCCCTGGGAAGGTGCCCTACCTTGCTGTTATTTAGCTGGGCAAGGCATCTCAAAACAGAGTCCTGAGGCATAACCTTGCAGGTTGTTTTCCAGACAGATATTTTAGGACTGATCAATAGCAAGGAGAATCAGGAAAGGTGACTAGGAGTCCAATTCTCGTCCTGCAGTCATGAATACTGAATGTGGGCATATTAATAAATCAGATACAGTGGTTTGGAAGTGTTTCATAACAGGGTGCTGGGACATGACCAAACTGGAGAGAGACTGGAGCTAACGAGGGTTAGATGAGCTCACTGTGGAAATATTCTCTTTACTGTCATGCTCTTCTTCCTAGTTTCCATGTGCAGAGGACTAATGCTGATGTGACATGGATGGAGAAGGACACACGGCATTGTGATGCTCTAGAGAAGGGAGCAGAGCTGGGAAAGGGGCTGGAGCACCAGGAGTGGCTGAGGGAGCTGGGGGGGGCTCAGCCTGGAGAAAAGGAGGCTCAGGGGGGACCTTCTGGCTCTGTACAACTCCCTGACAGGAGGGGGCAGCCAGGGGGTGTTGGGAAGGGGACAGGGGACAAGGGGAAACTGCCTCAAGTTGCAGCAGAGGAGGGTCAGGTTGGATATTGGGAAAATTTCTTCACTGAAAGGGTGGTCAAGCACTGGCACAGCTGCCCAGGGCAGTGGTGGAGTCCCCATCCCTGGGGGCACTTGAGGACAGGGGTTAGTGGTGAACATGGTGGTGCTGGGCTGTTGGACTTAGTGATCCTAAAGGTCTTTTCCAGCTTTAAGGGTTCTATGTGGTGCAAGTCAGAGCATGCAGAGCCAAAGCTCTCCCTGTCAGACACACCTGCCCTGTGCCTGTTGCAGGTGGTTGGGGCTCTAAGATACACTATTTTACAAATTAACATCTAAAAATATTCCCAGGAAGTGTTCTCTCTGCTTGCTTTGTTTATGGATCAGTGGAACAAGACTAAGTAGGAACATCCATCCAATTATCTCCAAGCCCCAGCAATGCTTTTGCAGGCACAATCTATGATAAATATGTAACTGTTTCAAACAGATTACAACTTAGGGAAAAGAGACATCAGCAAGGATAAAAGAGATGAAGGGGAAAAAAAAGGAGATGGTTTATAAGCAGTTCAGTTTAAAACCAAATGCAGCGCTTTGAGTCGGGTATTTCTGAAAGAAGGCTGTCTTGTGGAAGGCAAAAGCAAGGACAACCATTGGGAAGCCTGGTGGGATCAAGAGGAAGGAGGAAGGTAGGAGTTGTGAGGGCACCTATAGAGAGAAGATTATTCAAGTTTTCCATTTTTGGATTTGAAAGCCTGCTTCAAAAATCAGTCCTTCCTAACAGCTCCTTGCCAGTTACTCCCTGGGTGTCTCTGAATCACATCTGCCTCACTGAGCGACAAAAGCAACTTGTTATTACAGCCAGCACAGCACAGCTCACCACGCTGGGAAAGTGGGAGCTGCACTCAGTGATGTCTTGTGCAACATCAACAATTGCCAGCCAAGTGCTGATTTGAGATCCATTTTATCAGAGGATGACAAGGGATGGCCAGCGAACACAGCCTGAACTCCTGGCAGCAGGCTGAGCTTGTGACCCTGGCAGTGCTGAGAGTCAAAATAACCCACCTACACTGCTTCCTTCCAGAGAGATGTTGGTTGGAAAAAACCTGAGCACTGTATCCAGGCCCCACACAGCTGGGATTTTGTCAATGTTAAAATCAATCAATCAAACCAATAAGGTTATGTGTTATATAAGGTTAGCCTGTCAATATTAAAATCAGTAAGGTTAAAGTGAGGTCATGTATATGGCCTTATTATAATAGTAACACAGAATATCCCGAGTTGGAAGGAACCCATCAAGATCATCCAGTCCAACTCCTGGCCCTGCACAGACACCCCAACAATCCCACCCTGTGCATCCCTGAGACCGTTGTCCAAATGCTCCTGGAGCTCTGGCAGCCTTGGGGCCATGGCCATTTCCTGGGAAGTCTGGTCAGTGCCCAGCACCCTCTGGGGTAAATGAGATATCCAATGTTCTATTTACCAACAGACACAGAGGTGTAGGGTCAATGGCATCAGCAGATCTGGGCACAGCTCAAAGCAGAAGAGTGTAAGGGAAGGAACAGGAGCTCTCTGCACACAGAGAATGCTGAGTTACTGAACCTGGCAACACACAAGCACTTGAGAAAGCCCAGTGATGGGAATAATGCAGACCAGATGGACACTCAGCAGCAGAGAGGAAACCTACTGCTGAATGGCTGAGGGGAGATTTTGCTGTCATACTGGAAAAGAAGTGGTGCTGGCTTGCACACCACATGCTGAAGTCATTGGTATATTTTGGGATCACTCAGATCTGCATTTTTTAAGGCCTGCACATAATGCATATAAATCAATGCCCAGCAAAGGCAGCAAAAGGACTCCAAATGATTTTATATCCACAATCTCATATGCCTGAAAGAAGAAAGTAAGGCTGGAAAAAAGAAGAGTTGTGAGTGGCCTGAACTGATAAGCCTGGAAAAACAAGGAAGAAAAGCACTGACTGGCTATCAGCCCCCCCAGACATGGAGGAGTCAGCACTTCCAGGAAAGAAAGCAAACAGCTCCTGATGATAGCCAGGTAACAGAGTCCACACACGGAGGAGACTTGGTGAAGATAGCTGACACTATGAAGCAAAAGTTGAGTGACAGATGAGCTAAATTACTGAAAGAGGAAGAAACAAGCAACCCTCACAAGCAAGCCTGTCCAGGACAGGTGCACAGGACAGGACACACCTTGAGCACGGAGAGCGTCCATCTGCCAAAGACACTGGGCAGATGGAATCCCTCCCAGAGCCACCTGTGCAACCAGGAATGCAGCCAAAGCCACTTCCCTGCAGACTTGTTAAGAAATCAGATTTCTGAGAGCTGGGCGCTTCCAGTAATCCCGAAGGGAAAGCTCTACAGAACTTAGACTTCTCCAGCTTAAGTATCTGTAAGGGAAAAGACATAGGAATAAGGTTTAGAAGAATATTTGCAGTGTATAGCTCAAACACAAGAGCAAATATCCTGCAACAAATGTGGTTCTTCCTCCCCACCACTGCTGAGTAGTGTCTGCAGCAATCCTTAAAACATGCTGTCCTTAAAAGTTTGACCATGAAAGATAAGAAAGCCAGCAATAATCCTGATCCACAGCTATGCTGGACACTCCATACATGCTTTCTGAAAGTCCAGCACCTACCAGAATGATCAGAGACCTCGTAATAATTAAGGAGTTGGATATGGACCAAGAAGATCATCGTCAAGGGAAATGTGAGCTCTTCCCAGGAAATGTGGCATAAGTAGGAAAAATAAACTGCTGCTGGAATTCTTTGATCAGAATCAAATTCTTCCCAACCAAGAAGCTGGAAAAGAGCAGAGAGAAGACATTCTCCAGCTGCTAGAAAGAAACCAATGCAAAGACCCATTCAGAAATGAAAGAAAAGTCGGCAGAGAAAGGATTAGGCTGTGCAGCTGCACAAAAAATTGCCTGCACATGTATTCCAAAGACACAGAAGCTCTTCAAACAGAGCTGACCTCAGATTAGTGGTCTGGTCTCCAGCCTCTGAAGTACATTATATGTTCCTTACTGCCACTAAACAGATACAGTGGAGTTCTGCACCTAAAATGAACCACCAGAAGCGCAGGACAGTGTGAGTCATACTCGCTATCCATAAATTTCTGCTGATGTTGAGGGATCTCAGTGGGCAAGAGGAGTTATGTTTAAGAAAATCACAAGACACAGCAAGTTTTCCTAGTTTAGCATCCATACCCCAGCGCTCTTAGGCAGGATTTCAGGTGTTTGTACCCTGACCAGCAAAGCCTTTGGACTTCCCCACGAAACTCCTTTCACAAGCAGAGCTGCACTGGTTATTATGTTTGACTTTCCTGCAGTTTATCAGATTCAACCCAGGTTATGGCTTTTTTTCACCACAAACAATTCATATAGCAACAACCTGAGGACACCTTCTGTTGACTCCAGAAAAAAATAAAAGCACTGTGCCTCCATAACCACCCAACCTGCAGCTGCAGAGCTCTGTCCAAGCCATAATTGTTCCTTTAGGAGCTGGAGGAGCCCTCCCATAAACATCTAATTACTATTCACAGCACATGCAAAGCAGAGCTGAGTTTCTTTTGAGCAGCCCCAACAGGCTTGATTTGAAGATTTCACTGTTCTTGAGGAGACCTAATTTGCATGACTTCAGGCAGGTCTTTCTGAAACCCTTGTGTGTGACGCATTGCCTCCTTACACCCTAGGCATCGAGAGCTGGGCAGTGCCCAGAGCAGGTGAAAGGGGACCAGATTCGGCCAGACTTACGTCAGCCACAGGGATGAGAGTGTCAGCAAGGTGACCAATGCGGTTCTTCCTGTACAGCCACGACATCAGCAGTATCCCCAGGGCCACATCAATCAGCAGAGAGACAAAGATGTTGGCTTTCCTGCAGGCAGGGTAGAGAGAAACAGAGTGAGAGAAAAAGGAAGGACAGTGTTTAATGTTTCAATGACAGTTGTTGGCTTTGCTTATGTAGCACCTTTAATATCCCAGGGACACCAAGACAACTCACTGAAGAGGAACAATTGTGGAATCTTTTCACTTTCATTGGTGTGCTGCTCCTTCTGTGGCCAAGCACAGGACAGGTTTGTTCAGCCTGGAGAAGGGAGGACTGAGGGGAGACCTCACAGCTGTTTACAGCTTCCTTCTGAGGAGCAGCTCTGATCTGTGACCAGGACAGGACCCGAAGGAAGAGTTGGAACTGTCAGGGGAGGGCTAGGCTGGATATCAGGAAAAGGCTCTTCCCCCAGAGGGTGCTGGGCACTGACCAGGCTCCCCAGGGAATGGGCACGGCCCCGAGGCTGCCAGAGCTCCAGGAGCGTTTGGACAGCGCTGCCAGGGATGCACAGGGTGGGATCGTTGGGGTGTCTGTGCAGGGCCAGGTGTTGGACTGGATGATCCCTGTGGGTCCCTTCCCACTCAGGATATTCTGTGAATCCATGGAGCCACTCAGAGCCTGCCACACCACGAAACCTTTCTTAGCAGGGAGCAAAGAGGGGATTGAAGCCACAAAGAGGAATGTCAGACAGAAAGGTATATGCACACTCGGGGGGGATTTACCAATTACTAGTACTGAGGGCACCAGCACTTGGCACATCCACACTAAGATCAGATGGCTTTCTGAGGCAAGGCCATAAATAGTGGGTTTGGGTTCATAAACAAACCCAGAAGGGCTTCTCAGCTGCCCCTTCCTTGCTGGAGTTTCTGAATGGAATTCCATGACATAAGTTATTCAGGAAATCAGATTAAACAATCACAGTTACTTTTGGCCTTCAAATCTGCTAATCTATTTTAAGTGTTCCCTGGGAGTCTATTACTGCAGGATCAGAGAACCACACAGAACAAGTCTGGCTGTGGAAGAGCCGTAGGGCATCCAGTATCTGTCTCAGATCTCCGCTCTGTTCCTCTCACTGTGCTGCATGTTTGCTTTTTCTCTTACACTTTGTTACTGTTCTAACAGTGTAAGTGGAGTCTCTGGTCTGCACTTTCTACACAAAAAGCTTCTCCAAAAGAGTGGGTGAAAGAGGGGAGCATTCAAACCTTTCTGCTCTTATGGAAAGTGCCACAGAACACTGATGGATGGCAGTGGTTGACAGCAGCACATGTGAAAGCAATGAGCCCGTGGGAGAAGTGACAGCAAAGCACTCATGGGTGCAGTACAAGTTTTTGGGGTGCAATATCCCAGCTGCCTTTCCCAGGCTAGGGATAAAGGCAGGTAGCTGGCAAAAGGTATAAGTAACATATAAAGATACAAATATATATGCATATAAATACAGTGCAGAGTAAAGATGTGCAAACTAGCAGGGAGTAGAGCAACATGATAGGGTGCAGTGAGGACCTAGTGCTGTCCAGGCATGGGATCCACGGTTTGGGTTCCCCACAGGAGACAGGAATAGAGCCAAGACACACCTAACTTTACATGTACTCCATACCTCATCAGCTGATTTTGGTTTTGAGCCTTCTTGTTGCTGCTGATGACCTGGAGGTGCTGCAGGCGATGTCCCAGCTGCTCACAAGTTGAGAGCTTGCTCCACAAGAAAGACAAAGGCCAAAACTTCAGCACCCTGCAGAAACACATGGGAATGTCTCCTCTTGCCTTTGCCATGCAGCAGGCAGGCCAGCATCCAAAATCCATGCAAAACAGTCAGTGTAAAGTTAAGGTTGTGCAACCAGAGCTGGTGATTAGATGTTAATGACTCTCTGAAAGGTTAACAGAATTAAGGCAGCCTTGCCAGACCAAGACATGCAGGCAACCCAAGCTTTCATTTGCACTCTGTCAAACCACATGTCTCACTCCTCCAAGGAAGCCACAAGGCAATCCTGATTTCATCCTCTGCTTTTGGATACATCACTGGGCTTGCACAATGCTCCCGTCTCCATGAGAGCAGAGTCACGTTGTGTGTTCAGTGCAACAATACAACACGGTGTAATTGCTGCCAAATCCCAGTGTCACTCACACAGATCATGGAATGGTTTGGGTTGGAAGGGATCTTAAAGATCATCTCATTTCAGCCCCTGCCATGGGCAGGGACACCTTCCACTAGCCCAGGGTGCTCCAAGCCCTGTCCAACCTGGCCTTGGACACTTCCAGGGATCCAGGGACAGCCACAGCTTCTCTGGGCCCCCTGTGCCAGGGCCTCCCCACCCTCCCAGGGAACAATTCCTACCCAATATCCCATCTATCCCTGCCTCTGGCAGTGGGAAGCCATTCCCTGTGTCCTGTCCCTCCATGCCTTGTCCCACGTCCCTCTCCAGCTCTCCTGGAGCCCCTTTAGGCACTGGAAGGGGCTCTAAGGTCCTCCCAGAGCCTTCTCCTCTCCAGGTGAACCCCCCCAGCTCTCCCAGCCTGGCTCCAGAGCAGAGGTGATCACAAGTCTCTATGTGGTGTGAGCCTGGTATAACAAACACCTGTGCCCTCCATGCAGTTTATGTCCCTTTTACCCCCCTCTTTTCTTTTTCCTTCCACTTGATCCTTCTCTTCTTTTTTTTCCTTTATTACTTCCAAATTCCTTTTTCAGGGTCTTCACTTCTACCTTCTCTCCACTGCCTTGCAGTGACCAGCATTACATAGATAACATAACATTTAGCATTTAATTAGGTTTCAAAGTTAACATCCACATTAGGCTTGTAGGGGAGGAAACAGTCACACGGTTCTTTTCTTATGACTCAGAAGAAAAGTACTAAATGATGCTCAATTATTTTGGGGAGTTACTTTTATTACCACACAACCTATAAAGCAAGGACTGTTGGTGGTTTGTGCAGGCTGAAGTGACAGCACTGGGTGCAGGCTGGTCACAGAAATCACAGCAACACATGGCACCAGGTTTGGTTTGGGGGATAAATTCTGATGTGGACATAAGTCGCATCACTTCTCTCCTGTACACGGGAGTGCACCACACTAGCCAGTGCAGTTGTTGCACTATTTTCAGTGTTTTTTTATTACAGGTCCAGGAATCCACAGTCACTTTTAGTCACTTCACCTACTCTCCTGTGCTGCTTTGGCACGGTCTTTCAGGTTACATTCATTTCACACACTACCATCATTCCTTGTATCCTGCTTCACTTTGGAAATTGCCCAGCTGCGTGGATCATTACTGAGCATGGCCTGGAGATGGATATCCCTGCAAATTGTGCGTGCCTTCCATGGATTTCACCCGGAGCATGCCAGCCCGTGCTCAGCAGAAGATGCCTCCAGGACTGGCCAGGATGGGCACACTGGGGTGCCCACTTCTATTTATACAATTCACACCAATCACAAGGATACAGCTCCTCCAAACCCTGCTCAGTTCCCTGGGGCTGCTGTCCCCTTCCTCCCCACATCCTCCCGAGCCCTTTGAACCCTGCTTCGTGCACAGTGTGTCAGCTTAAGGACCAGAGTGTTGAAGTCCCCCCTTCCCCCTCCCTCCCCATTCAAATTTCAGACACATTGGGTTTGAAACACATGCAGTGTACTGTGAATCATTCTTAATTTGAGGTCTCCGAGTTACTCAGCTCTTCGCTACAGCCTCCCACCTTGGAGACAAATGAATGCACTGTTCCTCAGCTGACTTGTCAGGAGGAGGGAGCTGAGGCGGTGGAGAAAAGAGCACCGTGCAGGGGAGGGAGAGGGGGGTGACTGCTCTGGCCACTGATCACGCACACCTGGGCTCACAGATTCACCAAGACACAAGAGCAGATGAGTTTTCCCTTCCAATTATACCCCAGCCCAGTGGTTACAAACTCTGGTGTGGCAAAACTTGACTAGAGCAGAGAATTGCACTTGAAATGCAAAGAAGGGGAAGGAGAAATGTTCTACCTGTGGGATTATGTACAGATGGCTGAAGGTGAAGAATTATGGGTCAAACACCAGCTGCCAGACCCTGTCAGCTCAGGCAGAAAGCAGCAGCTCTGGGGCCCTGTGCTACACTACACACTCACTGGGTGACAGTCCCATCCTTTCTCAGCAGCGGGTGTCTCTCACCATCCATGGCTGCTCCTCAAGCTGGAGGCAGCCAGCCCCTGGGTCACCCCCAGTCTGACACCCCTGGCCAAGGGAAAGGACAAGCTGCTGTTGTCTGCCTGGGGAATGTCTTGCACAAGTGGGAATGATTCCCAAAGCAGCCTCATCCCCAGACCACCACAACGTTGTGCACCCACTGCAGCCTGCAATGGTTCAGCTCCTCAACTGGACACCATGGGCCCAAAAACACATCAGAGGGATGTCCTTGTCTGTGCTACAATTGACTCTCTTTTCACTCACCACCACAAGCACAACCTCTATTCCACTCCCATACCTTCTTTGGAAAGGAAATACATACACATACTTATTGAAATAAAAATACAAACACACTGCAAAAAGCTCAATAGAGCAGCTACAAGATGTGCTATGGGAACTCTCCTCTCTGGGAGGACTGAGGAAGAAAGCAAAAATATTCCTTGCGTGGTCTCCTACCCCTTTGCACATCAACTGTGCATTGCCAGAAATACTCCCACTTGTTTATCACACAGTATACAGAACAATTTTCAGAACTTCAATGGAAAACCAACCAGATTAAAAAACCCAACAAAATCCAGTGATGTTGTGTCATCGCATTATTTAAGCAGCAGGAGATCTTTGGGGTATTTCCAAATATAAGGAATTTTTGCACTAAATTAACATAGCCTCCATGAGTAAGTCTTGATTTTCCAATTCAGTTTTTTCCCAAGAGTGAGAAGGGATTTTTCAGCTGTCAGATGAAAAGCAATCTTTCCGAATCTGGATCACATGTAAATATTAAGCTCCATTAACCAGAACTCCTGAGTGTTTTCTTGCTCCTTGCTAGAAACTGCAGGAACAGTGCCTCCCTTTGGATGAGGAATTGAAGGTGCTTATAAACAGACTTTTTTTAAAAGGAGCACACAGAATTTATTGCCTCACGACTAAAACATCCAAATGCCCCCAAGAGCAGAGACCTTCAGGGATAATGGGAATGCTGCCCTCAAGTCCCTCTGAGGCAGAATTGCAATGGCCACCCCTTAGCACATGGTGGTGCTGAAGAAATGCCTTAATTTGGATGTGCAGGACTTAGGAGCACTGGGTGAGCTTGCAGGGATGGCAGCAACTCACTCTCTGAGATTTCCAACACTGCTGCCCTGCTTCTCTTGTGCAAATACACAACAGGGGCATTTCCAAAAATCCCCGAGCCTCCGCAGCCTGAGAAGACATTGCTGATCTCTTTCTTTGGCCTTTCAAAGCTGACTACCCCTTAACATCACAAAAAACAGGGAAAGAAAGAAGTTCTGTGACCTGAAGGAGAAAAACCACAGTAAATCTTATTTTATGGGATGTCCTGTCCCAGCATGGGGAGGAGGGGACTGGAAGGACACCTGCATGTGACATCTTGAACCCTCCCTGCCTCAAGTATGTTGGCATGAAGCAGGTTGTACCCCACATCACATGCAAAATGGAACCAAATTCCTTTAAATTACTTAGAAGGTCAAGCAGGAGACTAGTTATAAAGCCAGGTACTAATCTCTGTTCTCCAAGACTGATGTTTTAAAACACATGTAAGGTAAGTAAATATAAAGCTAATACTGTGGGTGAATAAAACAAAGGAGAGAGAAAGCTCTGCCTCCCAAAGCTAAGGACAGGCTCAGCGTAGGTTTATGCACAGCAAGCCTTGCATTCTGCCTGCTGGCAGGTACAGCTGGCTGCTGCTCTACCTCAGAACATCCATCCTGGCCCTAGGAAAAGCTGAACTCAGAACTCCTGAGAAGCTGGGTAGCAGCTATCTGGGCCCAACCTGCCAGGTGAGCTTGAGCTCCCAACTTATACTTAGACTGCAGCCTCCTGGCTGCCTGCAAGGCTTGGGCTTAACCTGACTCCAAGCCTGGCCTGAGTCCTGGCACCAGTCGAGGTGGGACCAAGTGAGACCAAGTGCCAGTGCAGAAAAGAATCATCCTGTCTCTTGGTGGTGGCATACAGACAGAAAAAGGACCTTTGGAGCTGACTCCAAATCTTCTGCCCAACCATAAAGTTGTGACTGAATCACCATTAAGAACCAGTAACACACAGTATCTACAGAGCAGTCCCAGGACACAGGAGTCCTTGATGATACCAAGTTTGGGTTTGAACCTAAATCTCTTCCAATAGTCCAAAACTGGACAGTTTTCCCTTTGTGTACCAAAATGTGTAACCCAACTGCTCAGAAAATCTTTGCATGGGAAGAGTTTCACTGTAATTCTTTTACAACTGTATCACACAATTGGAAAACTGTTAAAAACCTCCGTTCCCAGAGGCTGTACTTGAGACGATTTACTCATGAACACAGTAGTAGCTGTTATCAAAATTTCATCAATTATAGTGTCTCCTTGCAGCTTAGAACCAGAACGCCACTCCCCTCTCTGTCACAACCTCTCCAGGCAGCCTGACGAGGGCAGTGGTGGAATCACCATCCCTGCAAGTACTCAAAAAACATGTGGCACTTGGAAACATGGGTTAGTGGTGGCCTTGGCAGTGCTGGGTTAATGGTTGGACTCGATGATCTTAGAGGGCTTTTCCAAGGTAAAGGGCAGATTCTAAGTTTCTCCCCTTCAAATCTGCTCAGAATTAGTTTTCAGTCTGAACACTTGCCACATGTTACATTTGGAGCATCCTGTTCAGGCTCATGGTTGTGAGAACAGGATTTCACCAAGGATTCAGGTTGACTATCAATCCCTCTAAACTTCTATAAAGTGCCAAGGTTGCAGTACCGCAGTCTCTTGCAGAGAGGACAGATTTAGAAACAGTACTGCTGATGTTTCACAGCTGCAGAGGGACTCACAGAAAACAAGGAGGAGGGAGTCCCCAGCTATGAAGCCATTAAGGAGAGCCTCATGTCATTCTGTCAGACACAGAATAGCTGGAAATCCACTGTTTCAGCTGTGATGAAACCGAAGCAGGGCTGAACTATCCCTGCTGCAAATGGGGAGGACATGAATGCCTCCCCAGAAAACCTCCCAGCTCCAGGGAAAGCTCTGAGGGAGCCTGTGGCCTTGTGTTTTCAGTGGAGCTCCCCAGACTCCAACAGGACCTCTTGCAGCAGCCTGTTTCCAACAGAACAATTTTGTATCACGTTTCTCATTGGGGTTGAGCAGCAGTCCTGCAATGCCTAAACACGAATCACATTTCCAGGCAAAACAAGCTGGGTGATGTCGCACCACCTACCTGCTCCTGCAGATCCCAGAGAGCAGTGAGAGCAGGAATGTCAGCAGCATGCAGGCAGGCACAGAGGCCTGCTTCATCAGCTCCACGATGATACTGGCCTCCATCCCATCTGACTGCCAGTGGGTCAGCTTGATGGGCCCCTCGTCGTACCTGTCCGTCATGAACAGGACGCGGCTCCTGGCCACCGTGTCAAAGATGGCTGAGAGCTTTGAGGCATCCTCTGCCCTCTGGCCAGCTGAGTCCAAAGGGGGGTGCAGATGGGAAAGCATGACTTTGCGCTGGTCATAGTACACCAAGATGATTTCTTCCTGCTGAGGGTTCTTAAAGTGTTTCTGAAGGGTAGAACAGCTCCAGAATTTGCTGTCTCCCTCTTTGCTTATCTGAATCCATGGCTCATGGCAGAATATGGTCCCAAGGTCTTCCAGGAACTCACTCAGACTCTCTTCTTTCTCCTGTTTGCTGTTGCTCCATGAGCCAAGCACAGAAACACTGACTTTAGTCACGTGCTGAACTTCCCCGAGGTACTGCTTCACCTGGACAGGAATGAAGGGGAAGTGCACCACAGCAAGGACGACAGCAGAGTTCTGCTCCGAGATCCAGCGGCCGATCAAAATGCCGCTGTCTGCCGAGGAGCAGCACGATGGAAAGAACACCTTCAGTACCATGGCAGTGACCCTGGAGGGACGTACACCTGCCAATAAACACAAAAATTAAACTCGAGGATGGTATGTAAATGCAAGGAAAATCTGAGCTGGCCAAAGCCACTGGAGAGGAGAACTAAGCATGTTTGAAAACACTAAGCCCAACCACTTGAGTAATGACATTAGTGACAGCCAACAGCCATACACACATTCAGGAGGTTCCTCATGATCCGCAGTCTTTGAAGTGAGGGAAGGTGAGCCTGGAGTTTCCCATAAAGCCCTCCTCCCAGTCCTGGAGAGGTCTTTTGTGGTGGTACATGGATAAGCACAGCCTGTCAGACCAGCCAAGATCAGGAATTCACCCAGCCTGAGATCTTGGATCCCACACTGGATGTGCTGGAGCACTGCCTAGGGAAGGGACTACATCATAGCACGCCGTGGTGCCTCTGGGGAGTATTTTCTGCTGCTACCAACAATCAAACACTGGCTCGTGCTATACAGTCTCCTTTAGCACCTCACAACCCAGAGCTCTGCTCTGCAGCAAACTCACTGAGCAACCTTTATCACATTGCTCAGCTCCTCCTGCCTCACTCCCCTCATCTGGAAACTGAGAAGATCATTTTGTCAGAAGGGACTACAGTGATTAATTGGAGTAGTTTTAATTCATTAGATTCAACAGCCTAAAAAAGGAGAAGCATCTCTGCTTTATCAGTGCTCTTTATCTCCAGTGCTCTTCTCCTATCATTAAGAACACATCTCAATGGCCTTGGGAGACTTCCAAAAAGGAGCTTTGAGGCAGTTGACAGTGTCTCTTTAAATAAGGTGGAGGTTTCTAACAGGAATATAATTGCAGTAAGAAGGGCGCTGGCGCAGAACAGGCAGCACCCGGCGCCCGTTGCCCTTTCCCGTCCTTCAGTGCTTTGTTAGGGATGTGAAAACTCCGCAGGCCCCCGAGGCTGCTCCTCTGCAAGGGACCCAGTCAGTTGGAAAGGGAACACAGAGGATATTTACAACACGGAGAGAGGATGCGCAGCAGGAAGGGCCTGGTGGCTTTGTTGTGCTCTTCCTTAGTACAGGAGAGTTGAGCCAGTAAAGCTCAGCACCTGGCAAGTTCCTACAGCATGGAGGGATGGAGGGGCAGCTATGGGGAGTGATTAACCTGTGGCGTTAATCACTCACAGTGGGGTAATATGGGGAATTGTGGACTCCCCATCCCTGGAAGTGTCCAAAGCCAGGTTGGAGAGGGCTTGGAGCAACCTGGGATAGCGGAAGGTGTCCCCGCCAGTGGTGGGGGTGGAACAAGATGGTCTGTAAGGTCCTTTCCATGTCAAACCATGCCATGATTCTATGATTCTTCTGAGATCCTGCTTCCTCACAGACTCCAGGTCTCTGAGGTTATCCCTCGGGTCAAAGAGGGAGAAATGAAGTCCCTCTGCAGCCTCCAGATCTTGCTGGGGGCTGGAGGATCTCTGGGGCAACGAGGGCCAGTGCTGGGTGCTTTCAGCACCTGCAAACACTGTGCTTCCAGCACCACTGCCAACAAAATCCCTCAGGAGAGGGAAGCCTTGGGATGTACTTTGCAGTTTTGCAGTAAAATGGAAAATTCAGTCCAAGGAAAAACATCAAAGGCAGCCCCTGTGATGCTTCTCCCACTGAAGGAGGGAGAGTTGTTGTGAGCATTGCTACAAGAGACTCTCAGTGTCTGTGCACGGCTGTCCGTAAAGGTCTGTCCATCCACTGGACATTTCAGAGAGGAATTGTCAACTGACTCTTCATACACACATTTATTTTTCACTGAGATTGTTTTTAAAGATAGCCACAATCCTCCCGGAAAACTTCTCACGGAACAGAAACACTTCTCATCATTATTTTTAGTTTGCGAGTTTTTCCTCTTACACCTCCCCCAACTTTTTAAATTAACATAGTTTTATGCACCCAGCTACTCTGGCTATAGCTCAGGTCAAATGATCTGTCCTTTGGCTGCTGGAGACATGGCAGAGAAGATGCTGATACGATTTTCAGGCTGTACAAAATATCTTGATAGTTGAAAACCGACTGATCAACTATTGTTATGTTAATGTGTCTCGTATTCCCAAATCCACGATTTGTCGTGCATCCACCTCATTCATTTCAATAGAATGACTGAAATATCAAATGTCATCACAGTCAACTGTTTCACTGCTGCTAATTTTAACAGAAAAATCCTACCAATGCTCATGCAGTCCTTGCTCATCAAGTGCCTAAAATCTTCCAGATCCACCTATTTCTGCTGAAAAACATCCACCTTTCCCCAAGAGCATCAATGCAATGATCTCAGGTCACCAAAATCAACAAAATAAACACCACCTAAATGTGTTAATGCAACCAATAAATGAATACAGGACCCCGGGACTGATAAATTCCAGAATTTTTGTTAGAAAAGCAAAGGTGAATGGCGGGATGTGGCCATGGTCTCACCCCAGAGGCTGTCCTGTGGCCACAGGGTGCCAAGGGGGACTGATCCCACAGCAAACCCACACCTGAGCAACCCACGGTCCTTGCAGGGGGGTTAGGGCCAGGTTACAAAGAATCATAGAACCATGGAATTGTAAAGGTTGGAAAAGCCCTCTAAGGCCAGCGAGTCCAGTCATTTCCCACCCCCACCCCCCCCACCACTAAACCATGCCCTCAAGTGCCCCATCCACATGGCTTTTTGAACACTTCCAGGGCTGGCATTCCACCACTGCCCTGGGCAGCCTGTGACAGTGCCTGACCATGCTTTGCATGAAGAAATTTCCCCACCTATCCTATCTATATTCAAACTAAACCTTTCCTGGTGCAACTTAAAGCCATTTCTTCTTGTCCTGTCCCTTGTTCTCTGGGNAATAAGGTGGAGGTTTCTAACAGGAATATAATTGCAGTAAGAAGGGCGCTGGCGCAGAACAGGCAGCACCCGGCGCCCGTTGCCCTTTCCCGTCCTTCAGTGCTTTGTTAGGGATGTGAAAACTCCGCAGGCCCCCGAGGCTGCTCCTCTGCAAGGGACCCAGTCAGTTGGAAAGGGAACACAGAGGATATTTACAACACGGAGAGAGGATGCGCAGCAGGAAGGGCCTGGTGGCTTTGTTGTGCTCTTCCTTAGTACAGGAGAGTTGAGCCAGTAAAGCTCAGCACCTGGCAAGTTCCTACAGCATGGAGGGATGGAGGGGCAGCTATGGGGAGTGATTAACCTGTGGCGTTAATCACTCACAGTGGGGTAATATGGGGAATTGTGGACTCCCCATCCCTGGAAGTGTCCAAAGCCAGGTTGGAGAGGGCTTGGAGCAACCTGGGATAGCGGAAGGTGTCCCCGCCAGTGGTGGGGGTGGAACAAGATGGTCTGTAAGGTCCTTTCCATGTCAAACCATGCCATGATTCTATGATTCTTCTGAGATCCTGCTTCCTCACAGACTCCAGGTCTCTGAGGTTATCCCTCGGGTCAAAGAGGGAGAAATGAAGTCCCTCTGCAGCCTCCAGATCTTGCTGGGGGCTGGAGGATCTCTGGGGCAACGAGGGCCAGTGCTGGGTGCTTTCAGCACCTGCAAACACTGTGCTTCCAGCACCACTGCCAACAAAATCCCTCAGGAGAGGGAAGCCTTGGGATGTACTTTGCAGTTTTGCAGTAAAATGGAAAATTCAGTCCAAGGAAAAACATCAAAGGCAGCCCCTGTGATGCTTTTCCCACTGAAGGAGGGAGAGTTGTTGTGAGCATTGCTACAAGAGACTCTCAGTGTCTGTGCACGGCTGTCCGTAAAGGTCTGTCCATCCACTGGACATTTCAGAGAGGAATTGTCAACTGACTCTTCATACACACATTTATTTTTCACTGAGATTGTTTTTAAAGATAGCCACAATCCTCCCGGAAAACTTCTCACGGAACAGAAACACTTCTCATCATTATTTTTAGTTTGCGAGTTTTTCCTCTTACACCTCCCCCAACTTTTTAAATTAACATAGTTTTATGCACCCAGCTACTCTGGCTATAGCTCAGGTCAAATGATCTGTCCTTTGGCTGCTGGAGACATGGCAGAGAAGATGCTGATACGATTTTCAGGCTGTACAAAATATCTTGATAGTTGAAAACCGACTGATCAACTATTGTTATGTTAATGTGTCTCGTATTCCCAAATCCACGATTTGTCGTGCATCCACCTCATTCATTTCAATAGAATGACTGAAATATCAAATGTCATCACAGTCAACTGTTTCACTGCTGCTAATTTTAACAGAAAAATCCTACCAATGCTCATGCAGTCCTTGCTCATCAAGTGCCTAAAATCTTCCAGATCCACCTATTTCTGCTGAAAAACATCCACCTTTCCCCAAGAGCATCAATGCAATGATCTCAGGTCACCAAAATCAACAAAATAAACACCACCTAAATGTGTTAATGCAACCAATAAATGAATACAGGACCCCGGGACTGATAAATTCCAGAATTTTTGTTAGAAAAGCAAAGGTGAATGGCGGGATGTGGCCATGGTCTCACCCCAGAGGCTGTCCTGTGGCCACAGGGTGCCAAGGGGGACTGATCCCACAGCAAACCCACACCTGAGCAACCCACGGTCCTTGCAGGGGGGTTAGGGCCAGGTTACAAAGAATCATAGAACCATGGAATTGTAAAGGTTGGAAAAGCCCTCTAAGGCCAGCGAGTCCAGTCATTTCCCAACCCCACCACCACCACCACTAAACCATGCCCTCAAGTGCCCCATCCACATGGCTTTTTGAACACTTCCAGGGCTGGCATTCCACCACTGCCCTGGGCAGCCTGTGACAGTGCCTGACCATGCNGCTTCCGCCCGCGGTTGCTCGGAGACGCCGCTGCCGCCGGGCCGTGCAGCGGGACGGGCCCGGCCGGCGCCGCCACCCGCCGCCCGCGTTCCGCTATGCCCCGGCTCCCCGCTCCGGCCTGTCAGGCCCCGCCGGCCCCGCTCCCGGCAGCG
>VWZW01002472.1:82832-149865 GCA_013397115.1 Edolisoma coerulescens | reverse complement strand
GCCTGAGCCGCGCGATAAGGAGCGGCAGTGCCTCCCGCCTCCCCTGCCACCGCCCGGGCTGGAGCGGGGCCAGGGGCTCGGCTGTGCCCACGGGACACTGTTGTCTCTATCCCCACAGGCCAGGGGCTCACCTGTCCTCACAGGACCCCATTGTCTTCTGTTCCCAAAATCGAGGGGTTCCGCTGTTCTCACGGGACCCTGCTCTCCCTCATCCCACAGGCCAGGCAGTCAGCTGTCCTCATGGGATCCCACTGTCCTCCATCCCCAAAGTCCAGGTCTCACCTCTCTTCACAGGACCCTGCTGTCCCTCACCCCACAGGCCAGGCACTCACCTTTCCATGTCCTTCATCCCCAATGTCCAAGGACTTGCCTTTCCTTAGGGAACCCTGTTGTCCCCCATCCCACTGGCAAGGGGCTCGGCTGTCCTGATGGGACCTTCTTGACCCCCATCCCGATCACCTAGGTGGATGCCTGACCCAGCAGAGGTCCATGAGTGCCAACAGTTTCCCAACAGCTTTGTCCTGTGATCCGGCAGTGGGTTGGGCCCAGTGAGCTTGGGAAGATGCTGGGCAGCATGAGGGGGTCCCCACATGGAAAGGGAGAGCAGGTGCAGAAGTGGGGGTGGGCTAGAGAAAAGGTTTGGGGTTTTATTTTTGTTGCTGGATGCCACAGAATTGGAAATAAGGTGGGGGAGATTTGGTTTTCTGGGAGCTCAGCTTCCTGGGATGGGACAAGCTCATCCCCCGTTCCTGCAGACCATGCAGCCCCCCTCCCTGCCTCACTCTGCAGGGAGAGGGGTCTTGGAGGGCACCACGGGGTGTCTGTTGTGTTCAGTGCCTGTTCCAGGGCCAGGAGGGAGCAAGGCCCTCTCCAGGGATCTTCTGGGATGAGAGGCGTGACTTGGGTCTGGGACATCAGTAGAGACCGAGGAGTCGTTGAGCTGCGTGCCCACACCGAGGGCTGGAGCCGGGAGAGGAAAACGCCCATCCCTGTGTCGGCACACCCTGTCCGCCTCCCCCTGGCCCCTGCCGATAAAGGCAACGGACGTGGCTCTGAGCCCTCCTCTCCAGAAGACTGCAGGGCAGCTCCAGCCCCAGGATGTGGAGCGGTGTGAGGAGTTCCACATTTATTTACTCCGTGCAGTGGTTGTTGCGTCCCTGTAGAGGTCAGGAACGCAGCACAGAAGGAACTACCTTCATCCTACCCTTTTCCTGAAGTCTGCTGCAGACCTAGTGTGCCGTTCTCTGATTGCAAAACTCTTCCTTAATAGCCTGGGAATTAATTAGTACAGACCAGTTGGCTCAATCATGCCAGGCTGGACAGGGCTTGGAGAAACCTGGTCTAGTAGGAGGTGTCCCTACTCATGGCAGGGTGTAGGTCTAGGTGATCTTTAAGGACCCAATCCAAACCATTGTGTGATTCCATGATTCTGTGATAGAACATGGACTTCTGTCATGGCCCTACCCCTCTGGTCATGCTCTGGCATCAGGAAGATGGGACCACGGCACACCAAAATTGTATGGAGAGAGGAGAAATATTTATATTAGCTTTGGAAAACACGCAAGGAATCAAGAGTGTGGTGATAAGAAGTTTGCCAAGGCACCAATGCAAGGCCAGTTCTGAGTAGCTGGGTCATCCTTTAGGTACTCTGGTGGGAACAGAACTGGTCTAGTGCTGGAGAAGCTGGGGGCCATCAGGCAGTCAGGTCTGGGACAAAGCCCCATCCCTGGAAGTATTCCAGACCAGGTTGGATGGGGCTTGGAGCAACCTGGTCTAGTGGAAGGTGTCCCTGCCCATGGCAGGAGATGGAATGAGATAGTCTTTATGGTCCCTCCCAACCCAACCCATTCCATGATTCTATGACATGAATCTGTAGGAGCAATGGAGCTCTCAGCCCACCAACAGACCCACAGCTCAGCGGGGCTGCAGGGGCACCACCCCCCCTCCCCACCTTGATGTTTGGTTGGGGTCAGCACATGGTGCCCCAGCATTAGTGGGTCTGTACGGGGGCCTCACACAGTACTTAAAGACTTTGACACAGTTCTCCACCGCGTCTGCCACAAAGAGGTGCCCAGAGGAGGAGCAAGCCATGCCAGCGGGCCTCCGCAGCCCTGTGGACACCAGGCAGATGGGAGCTCCATGCTCTGGGAACAAGTGGACTGTACGGAGCTGCTCGTCTGCCACCAGGATGCTGCCATCCATGTCCACGCAGACCCCGGCAGGGTTGCCAAACTGGTGTCCATATTTGCTGCTGAGGGAGCAGAGGAGCTTACAGCTGCTCATGAAGACCTTGACGTCTCCACATTCCTCGCTCACCACAAAGCCTCCACTTGGCACCAGACTGACGTAGCGAGGTCCGTGCAGGTTGGGGACAGAGTGGACATTGAGTGTCCTGAAAGCATGGTCCAGAGCAAAGCTGTGCACTTGGCCTTGTGCATAGTCTGCTACCAGGATTTTGCCCATGGAGTCTACTGCAATACCCCTGGGGGAACCACCCTTCCTGACCTTTATCCATTCCCCCTTGGAGAGGCTGGTGTGAGGGTTGAAGACCCAGATGGCTTCATTCACCATGTCAGCTACAGCCACCATTCCCATCCTAGTCACAGTCACATCTTCCGGCAAGAAAATGCTGCCTCCCTTGCCCGTTTGCTGGCAGCGCAGGGACTGCAGTGTGTGGCCTGTGCTGCTGAGGACGTGGACCCAGGGAGCACTCTCAGCTGTCATGTAGATGGAGCCATCCAGGGAGCAGTGGATTCCACTGACACCCCCATAGCGGCTGCCGGTGGGGTTGGGAATCTGCCGGACCAGCTCGTCCTGGCAATAGTGGAGGAGGTTCTTGATGTTGTCCAGATCTCCACACAGGCTTTTGGCCTTATCTGCCAGCTGGTGGACCTGGTTCTGGGTCACCATGCCCATGCCACGCTGGCTGTGCAGCAGCGGGCTGGCTGACTGCAGCGTGCCAAATGACTTTAGCTGGAGGCTGTAGATGGTTTTCAGAAGCTTCTCCTTTAGCTGGCTGGTCTCCAGTGTGTCATCCATGAAAAATCTCTTGTTCCTGTTTGGGGGAAGCAGTAGGACCATGACTGTCCCTGCCTGCTGCCATCTCTGGGGCCATGCTATGGTGCTTGCTATCTACCCAGGGTCAAGGTGTTGGTGCTAGTCTGGATTCACTTCATGCCAGAGAGACCGCGTCACTTTATTGCCAGCTAATTATGAAATAAAGACAAACAAGGACCATGGCACAGAAATGAAAGAGTCAGCAAGCTGGATCTGCAGCTGGAGGAGCCAGCCAAAAAGGTCCAACAGCTCCAACAGCTCAACTGCTGTCAGATGTGGCCTGAAGATTTATGCGTAAAGGTGAGCCCCGTGTGTGAACATATTGAATGGGACCTCAACCTCTCCAGTTCCTGAGATAGTAGATTCTTTCCGGTCTTTAACACTTGTAACCCCTATTTTCTGTGAGCCTCATCTCTCCAAACCAAGCTCAATCCATGATAAGACTTAAGTCACTCAGGGTGACCATTCCTTGACTCCCACATGTGTCAGATGTTACACGTGGCCAGTGCATGTCTTTGCTAAGGGCAGCCCCTTTTCCATCCAAATAGTTTCATAGAATCACAGAATATCCTGAGTTGGAAGGGACCCACAAGAATCATGGAGTCCAACTCCCAGCCCTGCACAGACACCCCACCAATCCCACCCTGTGCATCCCTGAGAGCGTTGTCCAAATGCTCCTGAAGCTTTGGCAGCCTTGGGGCTGTGACCATTCCCTGGGGAGCCTGGTCAGTGTCCCAGCACCTTCTGGGGCAAGAACCTTTCCCTGATAATCCAACCTAAACCTCCCTGACACAGCTCCAGCCGTTCCCTCGGGTCCTGTCACTGTCACAGAGAGCAGAGATCAGCACCTGCTGATTAAGTTATTTCTGAAGTAGCCAACAACTTGTCAGGGAGAAAAGGGAGGTTCTGCTCTGAAAGATAGATTCAATCTTCACCATTTTTTTCAGACATGAGAACCACCATGAGAACCCAAATTTCTCTTTTGCCCACTTCCTCTCTGTTTTAAAACCAGGCAGCAATGGGAGCCCAGCTTTGCTGTGTTCTCCCCAGGCCTGGCTGGAGCATGGCTTATAGCACACAGCCAGGAGCTGGCAAGGGAAATGTTAAGAGAAATATGACCTCATTAAAGCTCCCAGTGAGGCAAAGCTTCACTTTGCTTTGAATGTGATTGTAATTAATATTATAATGGGCACACTTGGCTGTTTTGAGTTGTTTGCAAGCCATCACTCTACTTTTATTGCCCCGTGTCCCATGATTGCCTGAGTCATGTGCTCTATGCTGCTCACAAAAGTGACATTTCCCCAGATGACAGCTGAAGAAAGCTAAGGCATACGGTGCCAAATAGTCCTTCTCATGCGCAAACACTACAACTGTCTAAAAACTGAATAATTGCAGAGCTACCAAATGCAAATACACGATGATGGGGATGAGAGAATACAGACGGAAATCCAATTTCTGCTGGTTTGGGGCCTGGGAACAGCTTTTTCCTCACCATGGTGGTTTTTTCTTCCCCATGGTGGTTATGCTTTGTGTCTCCAGCAGCAGAGATCTTCTTGGTGGAAACAAGCCCTCCATATCTCAGGACTGCTTGTCAGGGTCCTCCTTCAGAGCTGGACAGAATCCTCAATCCAAGAAACTGAATTTTACAGATGGGGAAACTGAGTCACTGCCAGGGAGATGATGTGCCAGCTGCCACACACCCCTCATCAGGAGCTTCCTGGGCACTGGACACCCAAAGCTGCCATCAGACCCTTGATGGTGTGTCCTGAGCCTAGCTTGAGCTGCTTGGGGTCCAAACTCCAAAAGAGGTCTCTGACACTGTCTCCCACACAGCCCAGGCCAACCACCTGTCGCTATGAGCCCAGCCCCACAGATCCTGTACCTCAGTCCGGCTGTCCTGGGAGCTGCCTGTCCTTCCCTGGCAGCGCTGCCCTCCCACCGGCTCTGTCCTGCTCCCTCGCCGGGCTCAGGGCAGTGGGACTGAGGGATGTTGTGTTGTTAGTGACGAGCAGTTGCCCTCAAGTCTGGGTAAACACAGCAACTCCTTGTGCTGTCAACCAGAAGCAGCAAGACAAGGGCTGATCCACATGGTTTTTACTCCCTGCTGGTCTCCTGCCCAGAGAGAAGGTGCCTTTCCCCCAGGGTAAGTCTGTGTCCCACCTGCCTGCTCCTGCCAGAGGGAGGTATCCTGCTGCAGGGGTGATTTGGGGTTTTTATGTAGAGGCAAAAGGGCTGATTTGCTGCTCCTCACCCTTGGCAGCTGCTGGGGTGGGACAGGGACGCTCACACTGTGAATCAGGGCTCCTCACGGCTTCACCACTGCCTCCCCATGTGCCCCAGCCTGGGCATGGTGCAGGTGTGTGCCCCAGTCTCCTCACTTACATAAAGGAGACTGGTGAATTTTGCCATGTCAAGCTTTGAGGTGCAGTGATGGAGAAGCTCTAGAAGAGGCAGATCAGCCAGGACTGCTGGAACAGCCCCCCTTTCCATCTCCATGCTGCTCAACCCAGGCTGCCCACAACTGGACAAAACTGTGCTTGGAGTTGATGGTGGCATTTATTAGTTCTGCCCCAACAAAGAGGGTCAGGAGTAAAAGCAGAGTTAGCAAGGAGCAGCCTGCAAGGGGCTTCTCAGAACCTGCCCTCCCTCCCTGGCAGTGATTCCTGACAGTGCTTCCTGAGAGTGCCCTGTCCACCTCTGCCCGCAGTGAGCTCAAACCACCCACCTGAGACCTGGCCAAGTCGTGAAGAAGTTTGTGTCTGTTCATTATTCAGATGGGCCAAATATAAGAGAAGTTTGGGTCAGTTTTGGGATGCTTGGAGGGGCTGCATGTGCCTCCCTTAGGACTAAGGAAGCAGGTTGGGGTCTGGCTGGCTGCAGGAGCTGTGGGATGGGGATCTGCCTCCAAAGCCCCAGGGCTGGGTGCTCTTCTCACCGGGCGTTTAGGGCCCTTCTGGCCCTGGATCAGTGTATCCCTGAACCTCACAGTGCCTGCTTCTGACCTATTACCAGCCAAAATTACAAAAATAACTTGACATGACAAGTGCTGGGGCTGCTCCATCCGAGCCCCAGCAGGATGGGAGGCAGCTTCAAAAACTATCTCCCAGGGCAACAGGGTCTGACCTTTTGTTTCGCTGTTGTGCGCTCCATCACCAGGATAAACAAACACAGCCTGGCCCTGGGGCTCCCATTCACCTTTCCAGGACCGTGGCTCTGTCACAACCTGTTCGGAAGGCATCCCGGACCCCAGGAGACGCCTGTGTCATGGCAGAGCCCTGGCACAGCCCATGCCCACGCCAGCACCGGGAGCTGCAGGATTCAAGGACAAGGGCATGGCCAGCCTGCTGCTGCTGAAGAAGGACCAAGGGAAAGAGAGGTTGGGTTCAGTTCAGGCTTTCCTGGAGCACATTCCTTGCAGGTATAAGTGGCAAACTTCACCTCTCGTGGCTTTTTCTTCCCTGGCACAGGGGCAGCAGCTCTTGGTTGTGTGTCCACAAGGAACACAAAAGCCCTGGGTCTCTGCCAGTCCCTGTGCCCAGGGAGACAGGCACGGTGCCTGCCTGGCACACTATGAGTGTGCAGGAAGCCAGCGGGAGATCCCACGGGAGGAGTTACCAAGTCACAGACTTGTGGGAAAACAACCCAAACCCACCCACTGAGAATATTTCCCCACCTACAGCACAGCTCTGTGACTGGGGAGAGTGTGGGAGGACCAGAAAGTCCAAAGTGTCAGTCCAGTGTCAGTTGTGCAACAAAACCCTCCTGTGGCTCAAGTTCGTGCTGGACACCAGAGCACTCCAGCCCCGAGAGTTTCAGCATTCCCAGCCTACACTGGTCCCTGCTGGACGCCGGCTCCGAGAATCCCAGCAGTCCTCAGCCTGCTCCACGCCACTGTCAGCGCAAGAAGTTTGCGGCCGAGGGCTGTGGTGGTTTGCTGGGACTGAAGGGGCGATGAGGGGACGGAGCGGGATGGCAGCGGGTGCCGGGCTGGACACGGGCTGGTCATTGCTTTGCGCGGACACCAGGCGGCCCCGTCTGTCCGAAGAACCGGGAATGACTGGCACTGATCATCAAACAGCTGGAATGCGCCGTGTCTGTGTGCAAGGGAAAGTCGTATCCCAGGACTGTGCGAGAGGTTTTGGTGGGAAGCTGGAGCATGCACTGCACATCCACACACAGAAAACATGATCTCCAGCCTGAGCAGAGCCTCTGTCCTGGCTGCACTCCCCCACTGTCTGTGGAATGCTTGCAGTGTCCAGCTGGGGACATGCAGGGACTTGGGGACACTGGGGGACACAGCTCTTGGAGTCTGATCCTCCACGCAGGCTGAGACTGGGCTGGGGCTTCCTAAACTTGGTTCCATGGAGGTGAGAGCAAGAACTCAGCTCCTCTTCAGGCATCACAAAAATCCCTCAAGAAAGGAAAGCTGTAACTGCTCTGGTCCCTAAAACCAACCTGATCCTGTCCTCTGGCCAGCATGGACACCCCGGAATCCCTGCTGCTGTTAGCTAACCAATGGAAAAGATTCTTCAGGGTCTGATAAGGGCTCAGCTGATGCCTCAGCTTCTCCCTTTCTCCCTCCTCCTCCGCAGCCTCCCTGCTCACAAGGCTCACAAGAGGATTAGGGAGTTAATCCTCTTTGGGACATCAAGCTCCCTGTTGAGCCTGCTGGGAAGGGCCAGAAGCTGTGAAGCACAGTAGGGCATTGCCACAAAGCCCCTTTCATGCCAGGAACAGCCCTGTGGATGAATCCCTGTCCTGGTGGCAGCATCCCCATTGCCACCCCCTTCTCTACCTGACCCGGGCATGAGCCTGTCCCCAGGGCCATGGGAGCTGGGCAATGGTCCCACCAGGCTGTCTCCCTTCGCCCCATCCTGGCCTCTCCACCTGGTCTAGAAGGGTGGTGGGAGGAAAGCGAAGCATCCTCCTGTCCTGGCAGGGAACAGCATCCCAAGGCCGTGCAGGAAGTGGGAAACGAACAGAAGCTTTCTGCAAACACAGCTCCATGCTCAGCCCACTGAGGAGGGCTCTGGATGTCGAGGAGCTCTGTAGAATCCCAGGGGCATGGCTATTACTGGAGCAAAGCCATGTGCCAGAAACATTCCCTTATGGATGGTACTGAGCCAATTGGTCTTCCATGAGGAATTGATCCAGCTCATCATCGGGTGAGAAGGGTGCAGGCTGTCACTGCTAGTGTGCCACAGGCTTGTGGCCACTGGCTACAGGTGGGCAAAGAAGCACCTGCCCCTGCAATTTCTGTTCCCGCTTCCCCCCCAAACCACAAATTGTCAACATCCTTGGATACCCTGCACCTAAAATCAGGGAGGAAGTAACAGTGGCTGAGTGCTTTGACTCCCTGAGCCCCCCATCTGGGAAAATGATGTGGGTGTTTTGGCTTTGCAGCAGCTGCTGCCTGCAGTCAGGGAGCCAGGGCTGCCCAAGCACAGTACCCAGCTGTGCAGGTGCTTCTGGGTCTTCAGGAAGCTTCTGCCTTGCAGGAATGTTTGCTCCTTCTCTCTCAACCATTTGACCCTCAGCATCTTCTCCTGCACCCCAAGGCAGCAATGGCGAACACACAGCCGTGGTGCCCCGGTACCCCTTGGCATTTCCTGTGTTGCCCCAGTCCCAACAGGCATGGGCCCCTTCCAGGCAGGGAAGTGGGCAGGAAGGCAGGAGCTCATCAAACAGCAGCAGCAGCAGCAGCGGGGATCTCACTCTGCCTTAGCCTGCAAAGCCTGAGGGAAACCTTCTCTCTGCTCAGCTTGGCTGCCTTTGGAGGCATCGGCCCTGGTGAGAGCCAGAGCACTGCTCTCACTCGCCCGAGCTCTTTTAAGTGCTTAAACCCTCAGTGTTTCCCTCCGTGGGCCTTTGATCCAGCTCCAAAGCTAGAAAGGTTCTGCCCTGGGCAAATACCCAGGGAAACGATCCATTCGGAGGCATCTAGGAGCAGGGAAAGGAAACCTCCAATTGCAATAACAGATGGGAAGACACAGCAGGGAAATTTTGTAGCCTTTTGTACTGTTTTTCCTCATTTAAAGCTGAGGAGATGGGATAGCTACTCCTCCTCACTGGCTACATGCTGTGGGGGGGTGGAGAACATGGCTGCTGCCGGAGCAGCTCTGGAGCTGCAGTCTCAGGGACTGCCCTGCACTTCAGTGTTTGTGGCTGATCGGGGTTGAAGAGTTCACGTGGGACTCGAAATACTCCAGCAGTGCAGCAGTGTTCCCGTCAGAGCGAGGGGACAGTCACCAGGGCACAGTGAGATGGCTCAAGGCAGAGATGCCCCCACAGTGGTTGTGGGGAGAGTGGTGAGGAGCAGTAGTGCTGCTTCCACAAACAGCTGGGAGCAGAGGATCCAAGATAAGCCACAGGCAATTTGTGAAGTGATGCCTTCTGGCTGCCTCTACTCCTCTTCCTCCCACAGAGAAGCTCCCAGGAGGATCAGGAGGACTTGCTGTTCCTCCCCGGGAGCTGCAGTTTGGGTGAGAGCAGGCGGCGGCCCGGGCTGGGCTGTCCCTCCGATCTGCATTGCCCTGGTAGATCAGCCCCTGCCAGGTCTCAGCACATCTGTGCTGCTTCCCTGGTGTGCTGCCAGCCCTGGGGGCAGCATTTGTGCCTCGAGGGGAGTCACAGCCTCCCCTGCTTGCTCCTGCTGTGCTAATGCTTCCAAGCAAAGGGAGGAACAATGCTGAGAAGAGGGGTGAGGAAGAGACAAAAGGACCTGTGTTCTCCTGGCACTGTTAGTACCTTCCAAGACACTTTCTTTGGAGCTCCCAAGAACACCACCACTCCTTACTTAAGGTTGTGGGGAAACTACCCCCCAACATGCAGTCATTTGGCAGAAAGAAAACCTTCCCAGCCTTTTCCCAGGCAGGAGCTGCAATGTGGGTTGGGACAGGCCTTCTGGAGTGATGAGACCCCTTTGAGGTCAGTTCCTGATTTGTCTTCCCAGCTCCAGAGTCCTCTCAGCCTGGTATCTTTCCCTGCCCTCAGTTAAAGTTGCCCTGTCACCACTGCAAAGCCGGGTCATTGCCTCCCTCCAGCCTGAGATGGAGCAATTCTGCTCCAGGTTGTCTTTGCCGCTTCACATGTCTGCTCAGAAATCTCCTGGCTGACCTTGGCCCTTCTTGAGTCCATGTTTGGTAACTTTCCACTGCTCCGAGCTCCAGCCTGCCCACATTGGGGTAAGAGAAAACTGGTTGTGCTGGGCAGGAACCACTTCTCGTCCCCAGCTGGTTCCACCTGGTAGCCCACAGTTCCGAGTGAGTGCCCAGCTCCCCAGCCTGCCGCAGGTGGGGCCTGGGATGCCCTGGCACAGCGGGGTGGGGCACCTCAGCCCTCGCCCTCCTGGTCATCTCAGCCACAGCCTCTTGATTTGTGTGGTCCCAAATCACTTGGATCTCCCCCACCCAGCTGCACATTGCTGTGTGCAAGGGGTGAACTCCCCCTGGCACCAAACGTCCCCATTTCTGGATGTCACACCCAACACCCTGCTGGTGCTTGGCAGCACCCAACTCTGGACATGGCATTGGCTCTACCACATCTTTTACTTGTGGGCAAACCCACGGGAGCCCGCAGCTCTGTCCCTTGGACCATGGGACCCTGTCAGGCTGGAGTGCAGTGGGAAGAGGTGATGCCCACCACAGCCTCAGCCGTCCTCCGTGCAGGTGGATGACTCCTGGGACTCCTGGTGACTGTACCTCTGCAGCAAATGTCCTCTTCCAGTATGGGATCCACTCCCAAATTTTGTCACCGGCCCTTTGCCACGAAGCCGGGGAAATACGGGGACACAGCATTTTCAGGGGTCTCTGGGATGTTCCCATCTCATGCTCAGGGCTGCCCTGCTCACAATGAGCAGCCTGGCATGATGTCCTGCCACCCTTCCCCAGGAGCTCTGGTCCCATCCCTGTGTCCCAGGGTGCCTGGTTTGCCCCTGCACTGTCTCCCCTTGCTGTTGACCCTGGCAGGGCATCCAGCCAGAGCTCACAGTCGCACAAACGTGGCTGGAAAACTGGTTGGGGATGCAGCAAACCCACCCCCCGCGTCCTCCACTCCCAGCTTCCCTGGGGCCACGTCCTTGTGCCAGTGGGGTGGGGAGTATAACAACCTCCACTTTTACAAGGAACCTTGGAATCTGGTTCCTTCCACTGCCTTGCCTGAGATAAGCCTTCCCTCAGGGTTTGTTTATTAGGAAACTTCCCTCCCTCCCAATCCCTGAGCTCTCCATTGCTCTTGAAGCCGGAGGAGAAGGAATACTTGAGCAGGAGCAACTGTACCCACCTGGGGTTAGAAACCCATAAAAGTTGTGCAGCTCCATTGATCAGGAGCTGCTGGGCTCTGAGCTGTGCCAGGGACCTGCTGTGACCCTACACGCCCCCAGCCCCGGGAGCAGGGGGGCTGCTGCCTCATCAGGCCAGGGGAGGGATTTAGCTGGGTCCTCCATCTGTTGATTGGGAGGGGGCTTGGATGGCAGGAAAGTGGGGGGGACATGCAAGTAGGGGGAGTGTGGTCAACCATGGCCAAGAGTGATGGCTATCTGGTGGGCCTTCATGCAAAGGGTGGATAATGGCTCCCTATCAGATGCCTTTAGGGTGACCAAATAGCTGTGTAATGGGTCCTGTGCTGGAGTGGGCTGAGGGCCCTGGGGGTGCAGATTGTAGCCTGGATAAGCCACCCCGGTAGTTCAACTCCCATCCATTATTTAAATGTAAGGGTAAATGCTTTCATCTTTTCAACTGGAATGGTGCCACCAGCTCAGCCAGCTCCCTGGTGGCCTGCAGGCAGGAGTCCCTGGGGAGGGGACTGCCTTGGACAGCCATGGCAGGGCAGAGAGGGGAGCCATCCCCTCTGTGGGGGTGCCACCAGCATCCCTGAGGACAAGGTGGAAAGGCTGAGGGACAGGGTGGCACTGGGGACACAGGATATGACCCTGCACCCTCTCTCTGCTCTTACCTGCACCAGAACTCAGGGTCTGGTATTGTGGTCCCACGGTCCAGGTGTGGTGGACTGTAAAGGAGATGGAAGGAAAAGGCCATGTGTGTGTGCGGGGACTTCTGCAGGAGCAAGCAGGGTCGTGGTAGGACATGGGGAATGACTTCAAACTGAAAGAGAGTAGGTTTAGATTACAGGTTAGGAAGAAATTCTTCCCTGTGAGGGTGGTGAAGCCCTGGCACAGGTTGTCCAGAGAAGCTGGGCACAGGTTGCCCGATCCCTGCAAGTGTCCAAGGCCAGGTTGGATAGGGCTTGGAGCAACATGGGATAGTGGAAGGTGTCCCTGTTCCTGGCAAGGAGTGGAAAGAGATGAGGTTTAAGGTTCCTTCCAACTCAAACCATTCTGGAATTCTGGGATTCTATGAATTAGGACCCTCATGGCTTCTATGAGGACATTTCTCAGCCTGACTTCTGCTGTCAGACACAGTGGGCAGCCCCTCTCCCCAGATCAGGGCAAGCCAAGTGAGATCCCTGTGTTGATCCAGCAGAATGAAAGAGTCAAACCCCACCCATGTGAACACAGACCAGTCAGCCGGTGTCAACATCTGGCCACATCCTGCTGGTGGCTCACCTGGCACCTCAAAAACAGAGGCTCTGTGATAGGAACTATGGCATGGGACTGCTGCAGGATCCAGCTGGAGCAGGCAGAGCTCCCAGGAAAGAACAAAGCAGCCAGCAGCAACTCCCGCTCAGAGGTTTTCCCTTTAATGGTTTGGTTTTTGTTTTGTACATTCGTAAAACTGTGAACAATAAATACTGTGTGATCAGCCCCCAGCTTCCACTTGCGCCCCCAGCTTCCACTTGCCCCCTCAGCTGTCTGCAGAAGTGAGGGACACAGTGAGTGACACAGGGAGTGCTGTTGGCACCAGCTCTACTCATGAGAGGTGCCCAGCTCACAGCATGGGCACCACGAAGCAGGGCAGTATCCCAGCTCTGGCAGCAGGATGGAGTCAGGGGCTGGGGACAGAGAGGTGACAGTGTGCAGGCAACATCTCAGCTAAAAAGGGGTGAAAGGCAGCACTGCCTGGTGGTCCGGGCATTGATCTCCTGCTGAAGCTCAGGGCTGATGGTCCCAGAGCTCAGCTACCCCTCTGGTGTCCTGGACCTCCAAGGTGCCCACGTTCAGATGGGGATCTGCTAAAAAATACAGGACAATGCTTGGAACTGGGAGGAGATGCTGTTTCTAGGTAGGCAGAGAGACCTACATGACCTCAGGAGGTAAAGGCCGGTTGGGCAGGGAAGGAAATCACGGGAAAATGGGACTCCAACTTCCTGGCTGTGCCTGTGGGTTTCCTGCTGTGATTGGGGTGAAGGTCCAGGCATGGAAGAAGAGATGGTGAGGGGGGAGGGTAGGGAGCCCTGAGATATGGGAACAGGGAGGTGCTGGCAGGGGTGTTAGGGGCTGCCAGGCCAGAGAGGGAGGTGGGGAGAGGAGGTGACAGCAGGGCATGGGGTGACAGAGTGGCACAGGATGGAAGAAGAGGCTGGAGGGAGACTGGGAGGCTGTTGGGAGTGGGTGATGTGAGCAAGGTGCTTGATGTGGAGGGTCTGTTGTGCTGATGGTGTTCTGGCATCCAGAGATGACAGCACAATTCACACCCAGAAAGGCTGGGCAATGCCATCTCCCTGGGCTCTGGGACTGAGGAACTTCCACCCAGGTTCTGGGGTCTGTTCTGGTGGGGTCTTCCTACCTTCCCTTGTGAGACCAAGGCCATGCTGGGAAGCAGAAGGACATGGCCCATCAGGAAGATCTGGAGCTGGCTCAAAAGGGTTACACTGCTGAGCTGAGCATCTCTCCTTCTGAATGTCCCCCTCCCCCCCACCCCACACTTTCCTCCAGAGAGAAGAGACCAATAACCCCACAGGCCCCTGCGCCCTAAGCAAATTCTTGCAGTGAGAAATAAACCCCTTTGATGAGGTGGAAGCTTTGTCCAGAGAGCAATCCGGTGAGAAGAGCCAACTCTTCCTATTGTCTGGGTCCATCAAAGCACCTGGGAGTCCCAGGTCCCACATGGGGCCTTGCCTTCTTCAGCCACCACAGTGGAATTGCCCTCTTTGGGCCCAGAGCACGTAAAGCTCCTGGGATGTGCTGTGTAGGCCCCTTATTTGTGGCTTTGCCACTGTCCTCTTTGTCCTGCCTTCCTGGTCCCCATCCCAGCACTTCCCATGTCAAGGAACAAGCCCCCAAGGTGGTGAAGGCCCTGGGTGCTCACGGAACACCCCACCGTGTCCTGAACACGAAGTGTGGATGGAAGAGGAAATGCTTTTCCAGGAGAGCACTACAGGGAGGGACTCCAAGGATTCCTGGTCTGAGCATGAGGGCATCCTGAGCCAGAACAGATGCTTCTCAGAAGGGTGGTGGGGACAGGGATGTGTGACCGCCCTGCAGTGGGTCCCAGTCTGCCCAACAGAGTCAGGAGCCCCCAGTGAACACAGGGAGAATGTGGCCTTTTGGGAAGGCCAGTGATGATCCCACAAGCAGCAGGCACCTGCCTGGGTGGTTTGATCTCCAGTTCTCTGGCTCAGGGGTGGTTGCTTGGCATTGTTCCAGCTTGGTACAGGCCAAATTTGTCCCTTCACAGCTTTTTTGGGGGTCTGTGTCTCTTGAGTTCCGTGGTTCACAGCAGCATCATCTCACCCATTTTGCTGTCCCATGTGCCAGCGTTTGGGGGATTAGGACTAGCAGGCAGGAGCTCCTGGGAGCTGAACTCTCCGGGATCGGGGCCGTGGTGAGGAACATGCATCACATCTGCATGGGGAGAGGGAGAGGGAAGGTCCTTTCTGTGTGAAGGCAAAAGGAGGAGCTGGACACTGGATGGCCAGTGGACAGGAGCAAGTCCCCACAGCCCAGCATTCCCTGCACGTGGCAAATGGCCCTGGCAAGAGAGCTCAGGACCCAGGTGTGGAGCTGGCAACGTGGCTCCTGTGTCACACTTGTCACTGTGACTGGCGGGATGTTCTTGTCTCCACAGTGCCGAAAACTCCTGGCCTCTGGGTCAATCCAGCTGGGCGTCTGGTTCCTGGCTGTGACCCTCCAGCCTCTGCGGGATGAAGCCACTGTGTCTTTGCTCTGTACAAGGTGACTGCCATGGTCTGTTTAAGCACAACCTGGACCAAGGCTTGGCCCTCTGTAGTCCCTCCCCTGTCCACAGATTATGGGAACTGGGTTGCAGATGTCCCTGAGTGTCCCTGATAAGAGGGCTGGGTGAGCCTTTTGATGAAAGCTTGGTGCTTTTGGCAGTTTTCTCTTGGTGCTTTTAGCAGTTTTCTCTGGGTGCCTGCTGGTAACTCCTCTTTCTAAGGGAGTTCCAGGACTGGGGTGCTGAGGCTGGGAGCATGCAGAGCCCAGCAGCACTGTCTGTGACACACTGGGGAGCACAGGGACTGGATTTTTACACCTTGTGGATTCAGTCGGGGGAGCTGCTGGAACCCCACACGATGTGATCCCAGCCAGGCAGTGGTGGAGCTTTCATCCATGGGGAAGAGGAGGAGTGGAGAGGTGGGACAATGGGAAGGTGAAGCATGAGGTGGTCAGTGAGATCCAGGAGCTTTTGAGGAAGGTGGACTTAGGGGTCAGCATGCAGAGGGCTGTGGACACACACGGCATCGGTGTCGCTGGGGAGGCTGCAGGACAGGGAGTGCTGCATGGCACGGCAGCCCTGGGGCCCATCCTCAGCGCTGACTGGGAGCTGCGGGCCCTGTGTGCTGCTGGATCTGCCATCAGAGCAGAGCAGGACGCTGGAGTCTGCCTCGCACTTGGTGGTCCGGCTGTAGTAGGGCTCCATAACGTGGCGCAGCTCCAGGGGCACAGTGAGGGGCAGCACCTCCGCTTTGATCACGGCACCCAGAGGGGCCTCGGAGGAGGCTGCCCGCAGGCTCTCAGAGTGGCTCATCTTGATCAGCAGGTCAATGGTTTTGTTCTCAGCCTCAAGGAGGCAGTTGGGCACCCCCTCCCCGTCTCCAGCCTCTCCAGTGGCCGGACATTTGCTGAGGGGCCCTTGGTCTTTGCCGTGAAGCTTCTCACTTCCCAGGCTCATGTTGCAGGACTCCTTCTTGGCCTGCTGGACCTTCTCCAGACCTTCCGAGGATCTCTTCACCGACAAGTCCAGCGGCCCCTCGTGGGGTTTGGTGGCTTTCTCCAGTGCCTGGTGGATGTGGTAGAGCTCCCTTCGGATTTTGACCAGCTGGTCCCTCAGCTCTTTTTGCCCGGGTGTGTCCTCCTTTGCCAGATCAGACAGTTTCTTCTCCACCTCTTGGTACTCCTCCAAGGTTTTGGACAGGTCCCCGATAAGCACGGTTGTGGCCTCAGAGCCTGCCATGGTGGCAGAAGTCTCTTGGGGTCTGCTCTGCTTGCAGAGGCCATGGTCCAGGGCAGCACCCACAGAGGGAAGGACTTCGGTATCATTGCCCCTCTCTGGTTCCTCAGGCTGGCCTGCGAGGACATCCAAGTGCCAGTGGTCCAGGGCCTTGGGGATGTGGCCAGGGTTGGCCTTTGAACCACTGCGGAGAAGAAGTGGATACAATCAGTAGGGAAAAAGACAGGAAAATCCTCGGGCTTATGTCCAGGGCCAGCATTACCAGATTTAGCAAGGTTTCCTCCACTGGGTGCTGCCAGCATGAGACCCTTCCAGGAAGGGCTTTGGTTAGAGCAGGCAGAGCCCTAGCTGGACCTGCTCCTGGCACTGTTCTCCCAGAGGAGGATGGATCCTGACACACACTATTTCATGGCACTGACAAATGGAAAGGTCAGTCTGAGGAGACACTGCTGATCCCACCTCAGCTAGCCAAGCCTGGATTCCCCCTCTTCTTGGAGCACTGGAGAATGTTGGTGGAAATGACCATCCCACAGTCCAGAAGGCTCAATTGGAGGGAACCTGTCCAGCCAGCCTGAGAGCATGGAAAGGGCAGGTGGAGATAGAAAACCACAGAGATCTTCTCCAGAGAAAGTTCCTCTGGGTGTCAAAGCAGTGTGTTTACTGTGACATTTTTCTTGGAGGCACAGCTGGACTTGCACAACCAGGGGAGGAACTGAAATTCTGTTTAAAGGAGCTGTGCACATTTCCAGCCCCAGGTAAAAGGAAGTGTTTGGGAACGTGACCCTCCTTCTGGGCTTTGAAACCAGAAGGTGAATCAAAGGAATGCAAATGTGTATGTTTAAAAATAGACAAGGATTGTTCCAGCAAACCTGGGATAGCTGGGGGCACAAGAGGTGCTTTCCTGGTGCCTGGGGACCACAGGTCCACCCCACACAGACACCACATCACCTCTGGCTCTATATAGATGAGGGGAAAGCAAGGGACAGTATGTGTGACATAGCCCAGGTGCTTGGAGACACTTGGGGGCTTTTGAGGCCCTGGAGGGCAGGGAGCTCTGCTTGGGTGGGCACTGGTGTGGACCACCTGCCTGAAGAGTGCTCAGCTCCCTGGGGCTCATCCCATGGATCAGTGGGGGGAAACAGAACTGCAACAGGGTATGGAGATAAACAAGGTCAACCTGAAGTGAGGAAGGGGCAGAGAGATCTCAGGCACCTTACCTGCTCTGGTAGCTGAGCTTCCCAGGCATCATCCTTTCAGGTCCTATCAAATCCAGCCCATTGGCAGGGAACTTCCTCTTCAAGGGGTTTCCCGGAGGGGTGCTGGTCTCCAGACAGGTCACCACTGGCAACTCTGTCTTCCTGACGCTGCTGTGGGTGAAAGCGCCATCCTTCATCCCCACCACAGTTTGGTAGATGTCAGTGGCTGATTTCTTGCGTAGGTTGCTGAGGCCCAAAGATGGGTTGCTCTCCTTCTCCTGGGACAGCCATTTCTCCTCTTCTTCTTGCCCCAGCATGGCAGAGTGGCCGAGCTCAGAGCCTGCCTCCTCCCGGACACCTTTGGACCAAGGAAAACCTGTCTTCAGCACAGGAACCTTCAGCATCCCGGGTTTGTTTGGCTCACTGGAAGGTTTGGTTTGGGGTGGCGTGGGCATGACTGAGCCCACCAGCTGCTGGGGGTCTGGCTTGCTGGAGGACATCTTGCTCTCTGTGGAGCCAAAGGTGTGCTCAAAGAGCAGTGGGTAGTAGAAGCGGGGGAGGAAGGCTGAGCGCTCAGGGCTCTGCAGAGGCTGGAAGTGGGAGGCATGGGGGTGCATCAGCTGGGCTGTGGAGGCCAGGAAGGGCAGCTGAGCCAAGTGAGGGTGTGTTGTCGTGCTGTTGGCCATGGTGGGGCTCAAGTAGGAGAAGAGACTGGGGTTCAAAGGGTAGTTAATACCCAGCAGCGAGAGGTTCAGGCCCTGAGCTTCGTGGTAGTCACTGTAGGCTGGAGGGGGATAGCACGGGATGATGTTGCTGTCGGTACAAGCTGGGGAGACCTCGGGTGTGTTCCTCCTTTGCCCATTTGCCACCAGTTTCCACTGCTCCATCAAGATCCCACCACTGGCCAGGCATTTCTTTGGCATTTTGCAATGCTTTGGCTTAGCATCTAGGTCAGGGGAGGCCATTTCCCTGCTCTTCATGACATGGTTCTTGAGGGAGAAGACATCTGTGATGATGAAGTCGGGCTCCACCTCCTTGCAAGGCTTGTTGTCCCTCTTGTTCTTGAAGCCGAAGACCAAAGTGTTCACTTCTGGTTCAGCTGGGTCACCTTGACAACCCAACTCTTCGTTTCTCTCTTTCTTCTTCCCTGCATCCATCTCCCTCAGCAGGCCAGCAACATCCTCCTCCTCCTCCTGGAACTGGCCACCTTCCTCAACAGCCCCTTCAGCAGGCAGGATCTCCACCCCTGTCATCGGCTTGTCCTCATGGCCATCCCTGCTGGGGACCTGCTTGGCCCGGATGGAGCCTCCCGGGGTGGCCGAGGAGTCGCAGGTGTCCTGCTCATCCCGCCGCCCACGCAGGCGGGAGCTCTCCGTGTGCAGCAGCCGCAGCTCCGGGTGCAGCAGGTTGCCCTTCTTGTAGGGCCAGTCGGACTCGATGAGGAGGGATAGGGAGTTCTTGCACAGGCTGTACTTCATGTGGTTGTAGAGATGGGACTTCTCCATGCAGGTGAAGGGACACTGGAAGCATTTGTAATTGTAGGGTTTGCCCCATGGCCTCGGGATGTAGTGAGGCTTCTTCGGCTTCCTCTCCTTGTGCTTGTAGACTGAGGTCAGCTTGCAGCCCACGTCGTCCTTGGACATGGTGGAGGCTGCCTGGAGATGGCTCCTGGTGGGAATGGAGGGGCACGGCAGGTGAATCTTCCCACACTTCTCCGGGAAGCACAGTGTGCCCTGGAAGAAGGACAGCATGGAGGTGGTGAGCTGTGCCTGCAGCTCCCAGGGAGATGGCTCTGCTCTGTAGGGACCTCCTGGCCCCAGAGAGTGGAGCTTCAGGGACCTCAGTCTGGAGCTCCCAGGTTTGAGATTTAAACCCAGGCCAGTGATGGAATTTTTGCCCAAACCCTGCATGTATGCCTGTATACGCTGATCCCATTATCGACCCTTGTGGATGCCAAAAGCTGAAGAATCCCTCTGCAACTCAGCTTTTGGCATCCACAGACCCTCTTCTCTCAAACCACCCCAGAGGAAAAGGAAAACAAACACTATTAAAGGCATTGGAGCTAAACCACCTCAAACTGACATTGAGGCGCCCAGGTGACCTGCCTGGCCAGCCAGAGCCTCTCTGGGGCAGCCCTAGCCCAGCTCAGGGACCATTTCCTTGCTGAGGGCAGGGGATAAAAGAGAAAAGAGTCAGCAGCCCCACTACCAAGCTGGGCACGGACTCACTTGGCTTTGCCATCTCCTGGGGTACTGCAGTGCCAGAGCCAACCGAGGTGTTCCAAAGCTCTGGCACATAGGCTGTTGCAGAGCCGGGCTAAGTTCGGGTACCTGCAACCCTGCATGTGAATGTGTGATCCAGGTGCAAAGAGGGCAGTGGGATGGATGGACTGGGTGGGAGAGGCTGCAGACTGACTGCCTGTAACCTGGTGCTACTGCTGGAAAAGCAGTCCTGCCTCCCTGGCCTGTGGGATTGACACTGTCCTGTGACGGAACAGGGATAATCTGGCCTGGAAAACCAATCCGGGCTAAACTACACCTCCCCCACTTCCAGGTGGTGCCAAGATCAAAATGTCCAGGCAATATCCCCCACAGGACCCTGGCACTGGGCTGCCCCCTCTGTACTTCCCACCACAACCTCCCTGGGGACAGCAGTGTCATGCCTGTCCCACAGCCTGGCCCCCACCAGCTCTGAGAGTGGGCAGGGGACACAGCCCCCCCACTCCTCATCTTCCAGAGGAGCCAGACCTGCACAGGCTCCATGATCATGAAACTGGGCTCCTTCACAGATGGCCAAGCAGTCACGGGGCACCCGACACCAATGCAAACGCCTGTGTCACCCCTCCAGATGCTGCTTTGCTCTGGAGGGACTTGCCAGCTTCTCCTGGGGAGAGCAGTGAATTTAAGGGCTCATTCTGTGTATCTGGGGCTCATTTCTCAGGGGCCAGACCCTTCCCCCATGCATCGGGTCCCAGGGCAGAGCTCTGCCCCAGAGACCCTGCAGCCAGGCTGGTGTGGGAATACAGAGCCCAGAAAGGAGAAGGCCAGAAGCAGCTCCAGATTGGCACCAATGTGGCAGCTGGAGCAATTTGGGGAAGAAATCTGCTCTCTGGCTTCTGGGAAGAAGAAGACAAGATTTGGAGGATCAGAAGGGAAACAGCATGTGTCTCTGCAGCTTTGGGCAGCTGGGACAAGGAGTTGCCTGGGGGCAGGTCCAGGCAGTGGCTCAAGAACCTGACAGTCCCTGCAACGGGCCCTGCTCCCCAGTGGCCTGGAGTGTGCCCAGCCATAGCCCACATCCTTCTGCACATGGTCTGAGGGGCTTCCCTGAGGGCTGGGGGGGGGGAGCACTGCAGCTCCTGGGGCAGGGGAATCGGTACAGCAGTGCCAAGGGGCTGGGATCAGAGTGGGATGGGCAGGGAAGGGGCTCCTGCAGCAGCGCCACACCAGAGGATGGATTGCCATGTGGCCCCGTGATAGTGCCCACCCTCCCACGGCTGGATGGCATTCTTGCTGCTCCCCTCGGTGAGCCCACACCCTTGGGGCTGGCCTCTTGCCCTGCAGCCCCATGGCCCCGTAATCTCTCCCCGTGATCATCTTGCTCCAGGTACAGAGGGATGCTCTGGCTGCAGCCTGCAATACCAGTGGCCCCTCCAGCCCCATGCCCAGGCAGTGGCTGTGCTGGGCTGAAGGATGCTCCCACGCTCTGGTACCCACTCTCCTCACCACGGGCACCAGGGGCCTCCTCTTCCCCTGGAAGCATGGTGAGAGTGTTTGTGTGATAGAATTACCTGCATAGAACCCTTTCAAATTTCTTTCTGACGTTTGACATCAAACAGCAGAGTTTACCTGCCATGGGGACAGGGAATGAGCCGTGCTGTGGCTTTCCCAGGGGCAGGCTGAGCTGCAGGCAGGGCTGGGGGACAACCCCCTGCATGCCCATGTTGTGGGCTGAGCTGGTAGCCGACCCTGCCACTAAGATCTGCTCATGCAGAAAATAGGCAAAAACGTCCTCTTGTAATGAACCCACATCCCCAGGATGTGGAGGGGAGCCCTGGGGCACAGCTCTGACCTGCAGCAGCCCAGGCTGATTTCTCCCATCGCAGTGGGATGTGTGGGCAGAGCTTGGGGCCTCCAGCCTGCAGGTTCACCTCAGCGCTCCCAGCCTGCCCGCCTGGCCGCGGGGACGCGCTTGTCCTCCAGCCCTGAGCCACGCTGTGTGTGCGTCACGCCTGTGAGCCGTGAGAGCTCCGCACACGCTGTGCTGCCCAGGGGAGCAGAAAGGATGCAGCAGTGGCTGGGCAGGATGGGGCCCCTCCAAGCATCACTCCCTGGCTCCAGCCACCGAGCCTGGGGTGCCCCGAGCATCCCGGACCTGCTTGTCCCTGGTCCCCTGCCCCGTGTCACCCTGCTAGAGGGCAAGAAACCAAGAGTGGCGGAGTGGGGAGCTGGGTGCCTTGGCCCCGCTGCGATGCACGTCGCCTGTTTGCAGGTCAGTTGAACAAACATTTGCTGTTTATATGCCAGAGGCAGATTAAATCTTTGCTGGAAGACTGGAACTGGTTGTTCCATTCCTGCACACCTGCTCCTCCTCCTCCAAGGCTGCTGCGAGAGCCATTTGTTCCCCTCCTGTGCCCGGTGGCGCAGAGGATGGCAGAGAGATGTCCCGTGTAGGGACAGGGAGCTTGGCTGCTTCCACATCCTTAAGGCTGCGGAGAGGAGCAGCAAGAGAGGAAAAGGGAAAAGAGCAAAGAGAAAGAATGGGAGAGAGTGGGGAAATGCCCTGCGTGTGAGCCAGGAAGGCTCCGGCGGAGCAGAGGCATCCCCAGAGCCGGCTCAGGCCCTGCGGAGCCGGGAGACAGGCGTTGTGGCTCCTGGTTGCTGAGCAGTTCCCGCACCAGCAGATCTTCGTGGTCTGCTGAGTCTCTCTCTGCCACAACACATTATTTCCAGTGGGCTGTCAGCTGCGGCGGCGGGGGCCGTGCCTGGGGGCAGCGCGCGGCGGGGACCGTGCACCTGTGCCTGGGAATTGCAGCATCCCCGCTCTCCTCCCCGGGACTGCCGAGGGGAGAGGGGCACGCTCCGATGGAGGGAGCTGAGTGGCAAGGGGAGAGGAAAGAGAGGGAGAGACAAAGGGAAGGAAGAAGAGAGAGATGCCCAGGGAAGAGATCTGCAGTCCCTGGTGCTCCAGTGCTTAAAAAATCCCAGCCTGGTCTCCAAGGCACAGGGATGCAGGGAAGGGCACACAACCATTGGGGCAGCTGAGCTACAGCACCTCAGTTGTCCATCCAGCTCATGTCTCTTATAACAGCCAAAACTTGATTTCCAGGATGTAGGACAAGCATCTATGGTACTGCTCCAATTTTCCTAACCCATCAGCCATCCCAGCAGACTGGGTGCCACTGGATGCATCACACAGAATGCATGTCCCCACTCTGAATCTGCAGGAGCTTCCCTGGATGCTGTGGAAATGTTCAGCCCCTGAAGCATGCTGCAGCAGGGAGTTCTTGGCCCACCACCCAGAGCTTCATCCTCCAGCTTGTCCTCACAAGTCCCATTTGATGCCCCCCCAATTCTTTGACTGGTAGAAGCAGTAACCGTGGTCCTTGTGCACCCTCCAGACACGTGGTTCACCACCACACCCCTGCTTCACCATCTCCTTTCCAGGCTGAAGCAGGACACGGGGCAAAACCCTTACAGATCCCATCTCCTTCCCTGAGCCCGCTCCTGGTGTGTGGCAGCCACTTGCAGGAAGGGGCTCAGTCCAGTGGGTTTCCTGTACCAATACAAACCCTCTCCACCCATAGGTGGGCATGTGAACTTGACCTGATCTGCTTTTGCAGACTCCCGAGAACTTTTCTGGCTGGAACACAGACCCCATCTCTCAAACTGATGTCCTTTCTTTGCTGCTGACCTCCAGGTGCTCCAGTGCTGACTGGGAGGCTGCCAGGGAGCCGGAATGCTCCCATGGAAATTGGCTGCTCTCAAGCTTTCCCAGATGGCTGTAGGACATGGCATGGAGGAATGGGCTCAAGAAAGGCACTGAAATTCTTCTCCACTCAGTGTTGTTGTGATGAACCTCCTGCCTTGCATCTCATCCTGCAGCTGAGGAATCCTCTGGTCTCTTACAAGCTGGTCCTACTCTCCCCAGATGGGATTTCACTGGTGGTGCCCTGCACACCCAGCACCCACCACAGGGACAACTCTTCCCTGCTCCTACATCCACCACTTGCTTCCTTCCAGGCTGTCCAGGCCCCTCATTTCCCAGGGCTCAGCATCACTCCAGTCTGTGTGGCCCTGGCATTGCTGTTTGTCACCCAGGGATGCGTTGCCCTGGTGACTGTGCCAGGACAGGACAGCATGGAGCAGAAGGAGGGCCCTTTGGTGGGATCCCACACCAACCCCACAAACCATCCTGCTCCTGCCACTATCTGGACTCTGCCTTTCTGGAAATTCCCGTGGGGTTTTATCCCGTTTTCCCCAGCGCCGTGGCTGGAGCAGCCGGGCAGCACCGCGGGAGGGGAGCGGGTGGGGCGGGAGCCGCTGATCAATGCAAACCACTTTCCCTACGCTACGCGCTTTTGCCGCAGGGGCTGCTCGGCTATTAGCGGCTATCGGGTCCCTTTTCGTTTTCATAGCCTGGGGTTGTGTGATTTGAGCTTTTAAGCATTTATCGGAGCTGGGATGAAGGCAATTGGCCATGGCAAAGCAGCAGGCACTCGGCAAGAGGAGGGAAGCATGGCTGGTGGGGCTGGGAGCTCTGCACCTCCCCAGCCTCACGCTGTACAGCCTCTGTGTGAGTGACTGTGTGAGACCATCCCACCGCCTCTGCCTCTGGGTCCCTACATCAGCAGCTTTGAAACTATTCCCACCTCGAGCTGTGCCTTCCTCCAGCTTGATCTCAATTGTTGCACCAAAATCTCTTCTCTTCCCAAAACCACATCTTCAGAAGAGCTGGGATTTCCTGTCTCCTCCAAACAGCCAATCTTTCCATGTCTGCTCACCCACCACGTCTTCGTGTGCAAGGCCAGAGGCTGTGACCCACATCTTGTAGCTCAGCGTGGCTCTGCTGCTCGGCGGGTTCTTCATCACCACTTCTGTGTCTCCATATGTGGGCTCACCAAACCATGTGCTTCACATCCCAGGGGCAAGACAAAGTCAGAGTCATGGTCTACAAATCTAACAGCATTTGGATTCCCAGCCTTTGGGTTTCCAGACTTTGGAGGGATCTGGATTTTCTGGTAGCTCTCTTCACAGGTGGATTTTGGTGAGACCCAACACCCAGCCCAGACATGGGGTGGGTCCATCTTTGTGAGCACTGCTGCCTTTGGATGTGCAGGTTGTCTGGCATCTCCTGCCCGGCCTTGGGGTGTCCTTCAGCCAGATGATGAACTTACTCCCTGCCATGTGCTGGAGTCACAGCACCTCCACATGTAAAGTTTTCCCTCATTTTGGGTCAAATCTTCTCCCATTTGTGCACTTGCTCAAGAAGTGTTGCAATGTCTCTGACCTCTCCTCTAGCCTCCACCCACAAAAAGCTGGCCTGAAGGCTCCCTGTGGCACCCCCAACACGCTGTGAAAAGCATTCAACCAAGTGGCAATGGGCTAGAGTCATCATTGTCTGCCTGTGACACTCACAGCACAACTCACAGGCTCCTTGAGAGATGAGATCAGGCCGTCACAGCCTCCAGGCTACTCTCCAGAGACGTGAGGGTCCTCCACCGCAGAAGGCTTTCCTCCCACAGCCTTTCCTGCTGCGAACCCTTCGGGGGAAGAGGAAGGTCCTGGTGAGGAGATGTAAGATTGTCTCTCTACATTATATCAACCACCTGCAAAGCTTCTGCCTTGGCCCCACTGTGGGAGCTTCCTACATCTTCCTCCACCTCCACTCTACCTGCTAATGGAGCCTCAGGAGACCACAGGCTCCCAGCCATGGAGTCAGCAGCTCAATGGCAAAATGATCTCCAAATTTGTGAAGACATCATCAGTCTCCAAATGAAAATGGGCAGCTGGATAGAAGGGAAGGTGTCTGCGCAACTCAGGAGGATCAACAGTGTGGTTGGCACAGAGGGATGTGCAGAGAAGGTGGTGTCCAGGCTGGCATGGTGAGCATGAGAAGATGATGGACAGCTGGAGAGAATTTGGGGGGCTTAAGAAGTGTGTGCAGCTGGAAGAGGAATGTAGGTCCAGCCATCCTTTTCTGCTAAAGTCTGTGTCATGCCGGTAATGTGCAGGGCTTTCCCGTTTCCAGAAAAAAATTCCATAGCTTCTTCCAGTTTTCTATGACCTCTGAAATTCCTTTCCCCACTTACAAGTTTCTCCTTCTCCTGCTGGTGTGACAGCCGAGGATGGATCCCACTGCCTGTGACCACCTGCACTGGGAGGTTCCCTTTCAGCCTTCCATCTGGAGGACCTCTGGGGATGGTGGCAATCTCCAGAAGCCCTTTCTGGTCACTGTGTCCCCTCTGTATGCTGTGGCACACCAGCAGCAGTCCAAGAAGGGCAATGTGGGGCTCAGCTCTGCTCTGATTACCAAAATCCACTTCTCCCGCCCAGCACAGACCAAGCCACATGAGTGTCCTCAGTGTGGACACAGAGGTTAGATCATCTCCCTGCCCACATGAGCACAGATCCCCAGTCTGGATATGGACAAGACTCTACCTCCTCTGCCACTTCCCCTGCAAAGCAATGAGCTCTGTCATACAACAAGGTGCATTTAGTCACCCCTTGACCAATCCGAAGGCTTCCTGAGGCTCCCCAAACTTCTACAGCCCAGTTCCTCATACATAGAAATGTTCTCCTCCTCTTCACTTTCCATTTATCTTTGGACAGTTCACATTCTGTTAATCCCTGGGGATGGGAATTATAAGAAAAGAAGGAGACCTCTGCTTTGCTTTTCCTGGCTTGGCAGAGCCCAGCCCTTTTTGTGTCTCCTAAGACACACCAAAGGTGGCCAAAGGTTCCCATATTAATATGGCCTTGTTCACATCCAGAGCTCTCTCCCACCTGCTGTTGTTGTATTTGCTGCTCAGGTGTCCTGCTCCACCAAATCTCTCTCCATCTCTCCACCAGAAAATGCACTTCTTGCAGTTCAAATCCACCTGATGTCCTCTGGGGACAGGAACAGGGAGTCTTCACCCCTCCTCTGCCTGCCCCCCTCCTGCCTTGCAGCACAGCCCTCTCCTGCTCCTGGATGTGTCCATTGCTGTGTCCTCATGTATCCTTTGCTACAGGAGAGGAGCTTCACGCAAGGACATCCCGAGCATTTCCCTCACCCTTCCCTGTCTCCATTCTTCCTGCTATCTTAAGAGCCTTTCCCATTCTCTCCTCTCTTGGTCCAGCTCCTGGCAGTCAAGATTCTGGCTCTGTTCATGTCTTGGTTGTGGCTCCTTTCCTGCAAAGCTGCTTTTTAGCCCATTTGCCAGGACATGCCCTGCTGCAGGGGGTTACTGCATCCCAGATGTGGGACTTTGTTATTCCCTTTCTCCAGCTGGGAGCTGCACCTTGCACAGCCCATTGAGCCTGGCAGTCCAGCCAGTTTTTGACCCACCTTGTCTTTACATTTCCAGTTTGGCCATGAGGACACTGCAGCAGACCATGTCAGGGGCCTTGCTAAGGTCACTTAAACAGGATTCCTTTCTCTCCCTCCCCTGTTCCGGCAGCCAGTCCTCTCCTCATAGTGGGCAGTTGTGCTGGTCTGGCAAGATTTGCCCCCAGTAAATTCACCCTGGCACTTTCTTGCCATCCTTGAAGATGGAAAGGACTTCAAGGAGGGCTCACATCTGCCCCAGAGACCAAGATTACGTCTGGCTCACTCTGGGTGCTCCCTGATGGGTCTGAGCCCTGTATGCTGCAGGGCCAGGGGCCGTTGTGTCCCTGCAGGGACCTCTGCACATCTCAGCAGAGACTGGGATGGAGCTAGCAGTGCCCAGGGATCGCTTGGCTGTCCCACAGCTGGCCCTCTTGAGACTTTCTGACGTGGGTCAGTGTCCCCAGGGGCTTGCAAAGCAGAGCATTGCTGGTGGCAACCACCCAGCCCTCATTTGGGATCACCCCATGCAGCCAAAGAGCTTTCCTTAGTACACTGTCAGGATACAGACCTGTCAGCAGACACCCTCAGTCACTGCTTGTCTCCTGAGGGACCCTCCTGCCAGCTCAGGTGGGCAGGGGAGGGCAGGAAAGGGGACCACAGGTCACAGGGAACAGACCTTGCTGCACGCACAGTACACCCCTTCTGTTTCTTGGCTGCAATGTTGTTCTCCCAGGGTAATCCCCAAAGATCCCCCCTCCCCTAAGTTACAGGACACGTCTCTTTTTAGGCAAAACATGGCCAAGATGGGGCCATGATTTCAACCACCCCTAGAAAAGGGGGGCTGTTGCAATGCTGAGGCCCCACCCAGGAGGACATGGGCTTATCCCTGCTCCTGCCTGCCAGCTCCCAGCACTGCCTCTAGCCAGCAATTTTAGGATGGAGCCATTTAAATCATGACAAGGTCTAACCAGCCACCAAGGAACTGCCATCTGTGACGGACTCGGTGTGTTTAAGGTTAAAGCAAATAAAATAAACTGGGGAGGGGGGGCTTGATATGCTGATCTGGCAGGGACACCGGAGCAGTTTCGTGACCACATCCATGAAATCCAGCCCACCGTAAAACCCATTTCAAAATAGTCCTAAGTAGGAGCATCCTCTGCTTCTGCCTCCCCATCCTTAGGGGAGCACAAACAATTCCACCTGCTAAATAAAATCCTAAAGGGGAAATGGTCCAATGCTGGTTGGGAGAGCTTGGGAATAGCAGGGAAATTGCAGAGCAGAGAAGCTGGTTGGGATGGACTCCAGGGAATGTGGAGGAGCTCTGCCATGCAGAAACCTTCTCACAGGGACAGGACACCCTGGCTCAAGGCCAGCACACGAGAACACCCATAAACCCTTCAGGAGAGGAACTCGGATTGTTCCTGGGAGATACCCTGCTCCCAGCAGAGAGGAGGGAGGAGGCTGCTCCCTAGGGACCCGGAGCACACCAGACAGCACACCACACCCTGAGCACATCATACCTCTTTGCAAGGCAGATTTTTCTCCAAAACACGTTTTTAGTCTCGAAATACATATTTATTCTTGGGCAGGAACCTCTGCAGTGCTGTGGGCTGACCCGTGGGCAGCAAGCACCTCTCTGCCTTCTGCCTGGTACTTGGTAACGGTGTTTGGTTGGGCTTTTAATGCAGATCAAGGGTGATGCTGCCTGCTGGCATCGTCCCTGTGTTTCCAGCTCCATTGCACTCCAAAAATGGGCTGAGCTGCTCAGCCCCTGGCCCTGCACCGTGGACAGTGCCTGGGCTGCAGTGTGGGGACGGGAACCGAAGGATGTTGCTGTAAGTGGAGGCAGGGACTCCGAGCAGGTAGGTAGCGCTTGGCCACCAAATTGCCCAGCAAGGTCTGTACTGGCCAAGGGATGACCAGGAGGAGTAACAAGGGCCCGAGGCAAAGCCACCGGGAGGCGGCAGGGATGTTATTAGCTGGTGCAGGAAGCGGGAATGCAGCTCGTTAACCTGTGCCGTGCCGCAGGACGAGGTGGAATGGCCGTGCAGCCGCATTCCTGCGGGGCCCGGCTGCCCGTGCGGTGCCATGAGCAGCCACTGTGACAGTCCCCGAGATACCTGTGCAGGAAGGGGGTCTTTCTGCATCCCCCCTTCAAACCGGGGTCCCCCCACTGCCTCTGGGTGGGGCAGCAGTCTGAAATTCCTTGGGATCTCCAGGAAAGGGTGAGAAGACCTAAGGGAATAAGGGGTGACACATCCACATCCTCCTGTCCCAGATTTTCACAGAGGGGAACCCAACTCCTCACCGTGGAGGAGGAGTGAGAGCAGGGCAGCAGCATCCAGTGGGTGCCAAAAACTTCTCCCTGTGCCAGTCCCAGGATTTGCCACCACCCTGATGCACAGCTGGGCCTCGCTGACCTGATTTCCTTACCATTTTTTAAGAAGCCCCTGACTGCTGTGAACTGTTCCTTGTTATGTGGCCTTTTGATTTAATTGCCAAAATTCCTACCAACATGCATTCCCTGGCGTGAGGAAGTGTATTCCTAGTTGACACCATTAAGCATCTCAGTAACTCACCTCCTCTGGCAATTCAACAACTCAGTTTAGTTTTCACTTCCTTTAAGAAGGATTTAGAGGAAAAAGAAAAAAAAATGATGACAAGGATAATACTGCCTTACTATTAAATTTCCCCCTTCCTCTGGTTTTTATTTTTCCACAATTGCAAATACTCATCACATCTCCAAACCTGCAGAAAACCATTGATCTTTTTGATTATTACACAAACACGGAGAGGTAAATACGTTAAAATTAACCTGCTCTCTGTGTCCTCCCAGGCTGGTTCCCTTTTCCTGGTGTATCTTTTCATCTTTCAGTGGGGAAAGCAGTCAGACCTCTGCAACCGCCACACGGTCACGGGGAAAGCATCCAAAATCCTCCACAAACTTTCTATTGTCAGGGACTCGCGTGAGCAGATCCCCGGTGAAGGCAGTCGGATGTGTCATTAGGAGAGCAACCCAAGCAGAAAGGCCCCATATGACCTCCCCGGTGCCGAGCGCCTTTAATAATCAGGAGTTACACGGCTTGCAAAGAGACCAGAGAGCAGGATCAAAGAGCATCACTTGGGAACAGTCGCCTCCCTGCTCCCTGCGGGTTTGCACATCCCCACTCCGGGTACCGGCTGCTGCTCCCGGCAGAGCCTCTGCCTGTGGCGTGGCACAGGGCTTCCCTTGGCACCGCCAGATGCCGGGGAATTTATTTGGGAGAGTGCAAAACTGGCGGGAGCAGGCAGCTTTTAACAGGGGGGTGTTCTCCGCTCCAGGTCCTTGGTGGATTTTGTTCCCTGCTCAGACCCGCAGTGAGTCCCTCTGCTGCCTCCAGCACCTTCCCCCCTCCGCCCACCCCGTCCATCCCCAAAACGGATTGAAATGTCAGGACTTACAGCTCGGCCCCCGTCCCGGCTGGGTCCCTGCTCAGGGCCGGGAGGCTGCGGGGAGGCTGTGGGAGCGGGGCGAGGGCTGTCCCCCCCGTCTGGGACCCAGCGTCCCCAAACCCCGCCGAGGCGGGGGACAGGTGATGTCCGAAGCCGCTCCTGAGCATTTACAGGGTTGTTTGCAGGAAACATCAAACTCGGGGACAGAAGNACCAACAGGAGCCTGGCTTGCCAAAAGCAGTTCAGACCTAGAAAAAGCTTTAATGTGCACAGACGGAGCAGGCTGGGAGCAAAACCAGCTGGGCTGGAAGAGAACGTGCTCGGCAAGAGGCTGGTTTGGGGCTGGGTGCGTGCGTGGCTCTGGGCTGGCTCCTTGCTCCAGCCCTCTGCCCCCGGAGGGGAGGCAGAGAAGGGAGGGGAAGGTTATATGTGAAAATTCCCCTTCCAACATCAACTTTTCCTATCGACGAGTGATGGGCAGGATGCCAGCCTGGTTTTCTCCGGCATTAATGATTTACCTGCTTCAGCCGCCACCCTTGCCCTGATAGCTCCTGCACTACATCTCCAGCACAAGATCCCCCTCTATGCCACGGGATAGGTCCCCTCGAGCTGGGACAGTCCCACTATCATCCCCACCTTGTGCCCACCCTGGAGCAGATACCATCACTGCCAGGTCGTGCCCACCCTGGACCTCGTACCCTGTGTGAGCTGAGCACCATCACCCATGGAGAGAGACAGAAGCCACACGTGGGGGTGATTTGGAGCTTGGGTGCTTCCCTTCTCCCCTTGCAGCTCCTTTTTTTCTAGAAGTGAGTCCCAGACCATCCAGTTGGGGTGTCTGGCACCCACTAGGGTGTTTGCCCTGGCTGGAAGGACTGTAGAAAGCTGTATCCTGAAAATCTCCTCACAAGATGTTGGATCCAGTCCAGACATCTGCATCGGGCTGTCCCTACATGGCATTGTTTAATGCAATTCCTCAAAACCGGACCCTTCCAAAACATCCTGATGCTCTGGGCCAGCTCATCTCTTTGGAGCCAAGAGAGAAGACCTGTGTCCCCCCTCACACTTGACACACCAGCTCTCTGTCACCCGTCCATGTCCTCGGTTTATTATTTTACAGGGCTCTGGTGCCAGTGCTGAAGCGCTGGATCCAGCACTGGGCACAGCACTGTGGGGACCCCCTTGGCTCCGCATCCCCTGTGCCATGAGAGGGTCCTGGCTCTGCTCTCGTCCCCGAAGCGTGGCAGGGACACAGCCTTTCCCGGGCACTCCGCAGGCAGCCGGCCCCAATCTGCCGTAGCGCAGGGCCACCTGTGCTGGCTGCCCACGCCATCTGCGAGGGGGGGGCCGGGGGAAGCCGGCTGCCATCCCCCCGCCCGGGTCAGCGAGCAGGGGGACAACCGGGGTGGGGGCAGCACGGCTGCCTCGCTCCGTCCGGGTGGATGCCACTGCATTCCGGAGGGGAGAAGAGGAGGACCCCTCCGCAGGTTCCTTCTGGGGTCTGCTGCCGTGGGGCTTGCGGGGACATTCCTGAGCCCTTTAGTGGGGACAGTGTGCACCCCGGCCGCCCCGATGGGCTGCAGCATCCCAGTCCCTGCTGCCTCTGTGTGTCCCCTGGTGCACGGACGCAGAGATGGATCCCGGGCGGGTCTTTGGGGGTGTCTTGAATCCGGACCCGCTTGCACTGAACACATGGCTGAGCATGAGGACATCCCCTCCTGTCCAAGGGTGTCTCAAGGGGAGCAGCCAAAGGACCCCCGGGAGCCTGTTAGCAGAGAGATATCTCTGCCCTCCTGCTCGCGCTGGTGGCAGCCACCATCCTCTCCTCCCTCCCCGCTCAGCTCCAGGAGCATCCTGAGAGCTCCCGGCCGCGGCCGGAGCCCACCGCGCATCTGGAGCCCTACACGCACTGGAGTCAGGCACCGGCAGGCTCATCCCAGGAATCCCCCCGGGCGCCGTGGCTGCGGCTGTCCTGCTCACAGGGGACGTCGTCCTTTGATGAGCCGATAACGGAGCCTGCCCTGCGCCTTCCTACAGGTAGCCGGAAAGTTTTATTCGTCACCGGCTGCTGGAAAGGTCACGGCGTCCTCCTCCCCCCTTCTATTTCTGGCCCGTGCCCTTTCGCCGTCAGACGGGAAGCGCTCCCGTGCGCTGGGTCCCGGACACGCCGTCTCGGTGCGGCCGCATCCCCGGCGCCTGCTCCCGGGGGCGGTGGGAGCGCTGCGGGGAGGATGCTCTGTGCCTGCCCGCACGCTGCCCACGCCGCCCGGGCTCTTCACGGAGCAGAGAAACCGCTGCAGTGCGGGGGGAGCCGTGTGCCATCGGCTTCACGGGGAAATAATGGGGATTTTGGGATGCTGCTGGAATCACCTTGCTACAAAGCCGGAGGAGATGGGTCTGGCCCCGGGTGTCACAGGCACTGACACGCTCCCGAGGTAACGGGGCTGGAGCGATCGGTGCTGTGCCTGGAGTGGGGTGCCGGGGATATAGCGGGGAGTGTGGGTCTGGAGAGATCCCGGGAACCTCACCCAGGGTCGGTCCTTCAGCACAGACACACGGTCAGCTCTCAGCTTCCCTGCGCAGGCTGGGCAGGCGCCACTGATGGGAAGGAGAGCCACGGGAGCGTTCCAGCACTGGGGAAACGTGGGCTGTGCAATGCTCCCGGCTCTTACTGCTGCCACCCAAGAGTGGGGAGCAAAAAGGGAACACCTCTCACTGACAACAGGAGACTGGAAAAGGGGATTCACCCTGAAAACTGCCCTTTGCTCAAACCCTGCAGGTTTTTTCCTAACTCTGAGAAATACCCAAAGCTTCATCTGAGCTCCTCGTGGGGGCCAGGCAGGATCAGCCCAGGGATCCACCAGCCTTCCCAGCCACTCTGGCCTGGGATCGCCCTGGACCCAGCTCTGCATGCGTGGGTCGACTTTCAGCCCCACAGGGAGCCCGGGAGACCCTTTGTACCCCAGGGAGGGACCCCCGTTACTACTCACAGCATCCCAGCATATCCTGGGAGGGCTGTGACCCCAGGAAGAGCTGCAGAGGAGCCCAGCTCCCCTTTCCAGCCTCCCAAGTTTGCCCAGGCAGTGTTGCACCATTAGACCCCTCACTGTACAGAGCCTTTTCCAGCTCTGGGCCAACCTGAAGAAGGTTGAGAAAAGCCCCGGAGAGCTTTTTCATCCCTCTTTGTTCATGGAGCAAAGATATTCCCAGCCCTGAATCTATAGATTGGCCCTTAAACTACAACAATCTCCGGGGACCAGAGAAACAAACGTAGATTTCGGTTGCGGTTTGTTGTGTTTTGTGGTTTTTTCTGTTTCTTTTCCTGCGCAGACAGCCTTTGCCCAGGAGGGGTTAGCATGAAAAATGCATGTGGGGATTGGGGGAGCGGGGGGAGTGGGAGGAAGGAGCTATCGATCAAGTATCTCTGAAAGCCACACAGCTGTGCCAGCTCCGTTGCCTCTGCCAGCCCTTCCCGGCACTCCTGGTGCCAGGCTCAGTTCCTGCCCCGGGTTTGGGATGCAGTGTCAGGAAATTGCCCTGGATCCCGCAGAGTGACCGGATCCTCCCCAGTCCCTGCCCTGTGTGAGGCTCCCTCCACCCAGGCTCGCAGCTCGCTCCCTGCCATGAGGCGTGTCAGAAATGGGGTCGGTCACTTTTCCCCCCAGATCCAAAGGATTCTCCTCCCAAGCTCTGCAGGACCATAAGGAGGATCTGTGGAACAGCAGCAGCTCTGCCCTCTGTGCCCATCAACCCTCCTGCCAGCCCCACACCCCTGTACCACTCTAATCAGAAATAATTATAATAATTGCAAATAATAATTATCCTGAGCCTGATGCAAACACAGACACAGCCCAAGTACAAGGGTGGGTTCCAAGGCAGGCAACCAAGCACAAAGGTGGGTAACCCAGCCCACCTCCCAGACCATGAAGAGCAAGCTGAGGCATCTCCAGGTCCAGCAAGAGCTGGTGCTGGCAGGAGAGCAGGGACACAAGTCCTGCTCTCAGTTTAGGAGCTGTGCTTGGTTTGGTCCCGGCAGAGCTCCCAGCAGGGCTGGTGCTTCCTACAGGCAGTGCCCTCGCAGCCATGTCACTGAGAAACCCGGGACACAATCCCTAGATCAGGGTAAGGCACTGCAGGGGTAAAACCTTCTCCAGATGGTGCTCATCGAGATGGGAACATCAAGCAATGACGCTGGAGTGGATGCTTCACGCTATTGATGTCTCCCCCACCAAACTCAGCATTGCTTGCCAGAACCAGTCTGGAGCCTGGGAGAAGCGGAAGAGCTGATTTTAGGCATCACCTTGGCTGAAAGTGCCCTAAAATTTGTCCCAAATTTGAGATTTGGGAAGGGTGGGAGAGGAGAAAAACAGTGAGGAGAAAAGTGGTGGGAGAAAGGGATTATCTTATCCCACGACGGGAAAAAATCCCTGACATGTTTGCTTCTCCCTCAGGCTGGGCACTAGTCTATGGCATTGAGGACCTCCTGCTTTACCAGTGGCACCAGGATGGGGTACCCAGCAGTACCAGCTTGGCCTGATTTAGCTGAGATTTTGCTCAGTTCCTGCCACGCTCTGTTCCTGTGCACCCGGGGGGAGCAGCTCGGTGCCCTGCTCACAGCTGGGATTTTGGAGTGTGAACACAACCAAGGGGGCTCAAAAAAGCTGGAGAGGGGTTGCACTGTCCTCGTGTCAGTGCAGAAATCTGAGAGCATTTGCCACCAGGAAGGATTTTCAAAGGTCCGGAGCCAAGGGGATGAGGTGTTCTCTCCTCTTGTCCACTGTGGTCCGAGCCAAGGGCAGAGGACTCCCTGAGCCCCTGCCAGCCCTTCCTGTGCTGCCTGATCCCGGCAATGCTGAGCTACTGAGAGCCCTCTGATTTCCACCCCTAACCCAGGAAAAGCTCATGGCAGCAGAGAGAGAGCTTGGCCCAAATCAGCGACCCCACGCGGGACTCCTGTCACAGACCCTCGACTTCCTGCCAACCCCCAGCACATCCCTGGCCCCGCGTGGCAGACCCTGGGCCCATAACCCAACTCGATCACACTTGATTGCCTTCAGGATGGGCATCTCCAGCCATGCCCGCAGCCTCGGTGCCCAGAGGAGGGTGCAAGGTGCTGCTGGGGTGACCCCTATCCCCGTCTGGGTGGTGGGGACACGGCCGTCCTCCTCCCAGCCGTGGCATCCAGAGGGCTGGCTCTGCTCACAGAGGTGCCTCTGCTGTCACAGGTTCTCTGAGTGCCCTTATCTAAATACAATCTGAATTATGCTCAGTGCCTGGGTTCTGATGCTCCCCTCAGTTGACCCTTCCTTCGTGCACTGGGGCACTGCATCGAGCACTGCCCCTGCGCGGGGCTGACGGGCAGGGCCCGGGCAAGGGAAGTGCAGAGATGGGGAAACTGAGGCACAGAGCAAGGGAACATCCTCAGCCTTGCACCCACAGAGTGGTTTTATCATCTCTGCACTTGCTGGGGGTGTATAAGCCCAAATGCCCCAAAACATTAATTTTAATGGTTTTGTCCATCTTTATCCCTATTACAATTGCACAGCACCCTTTGCCTAGGAGTGCCAGGGCTTCTCCAGGAGTCTGGCAGTTCATGGAGGTTCCCCAGCCCTAAATATAGCCAGGGCTCCTCAACCCCCACATCACCACCAGGCACAGTCGATACCCCAAAGCAAACAAACCCCTCCCTGCCATAAACCCGGCGAGGCCCCGCGGAGTGTGGAGCTGTTGCTAGGACGATTTTCCATTCAGAGGGACACAAACTATCCCCGGNGCCACCCCGTTGCCTCCAGCCCACGTTCCCCCTTCGGTCCCAGCTGGGAGCAGTTTCCCTTGCAAAGGAAATTCCAGTGCAGGAAGGTGAAGGCAGCCAGGCAGGCGCTGGAGGCGGCGGGCTGAGCAAAAGTGCTTTTTAAAGTTGTTTGAGGATTCCTTTTGCTGCTTTGTCAAAGGCAAAGGGACCCCCAACGGGGCCGGGTGGGATGGGACGGCGATGGGCGGGAGATGCCGGAGAGCAGCCGGGCAGGAGCCAGGCGCTTCCCACAGCCCAGGCGGACCTCGACAGCAATTAATGCGAGTAAAGGAAGATCGGCTGGACCGGGATGCTCTCCCACTCACGGTGTCCGTGCTTGCAGGGACAGAAGCTGAGGCTGGGCTCTGCCAGATTTCATCTCCCACTCTCTCCACCACCGTTCTGAACTCTGCTGGCCCCAAAAAGGCTTTAAAAATCCCGTCTGAGAACAGCAATAACTGCCCCATCCCACCTGCCTGCACGGCAGCCTGGCACAGAGCAGGTCCCTCGCACCTTCCCCCTCCCTGGGACACCCTCCTGGAGAAGGAGACGAGGGGGACTTACCTGCACACAGGACTCCTCTGCCCTCGCTGCGGCTCCGCTCTGCCTGATATTCTCTCTGTGGAAGTGGGAAGCGTTTTAGATCATGCAGTAGGTTATATATTGTCTGCAAGTCTGGCCCTAGGGCGTCCATCAGTTGGTCTTGCTTTGCTCCTGCCCCTATATGGAAGATGCATCACATGCTCCGCGGCTCCCAGCTATCCGCCTGGTGAAAGAGGAAAAGAAGAAGGAAAGGAGAAAGGGAGAAGAAAAAAAATTAAAAGGATCTTCATCACCATGAAAGAGGCAGGGAGAATTTCTCAGTGGAAAACCCACCAGCCAGAAATCCCTGCCTGACCTGAACTTTCCCTGCTCTCCTTTTGTTATCCCTGGCTCCCAGTGCCCCCTTTCATCTGCTGTTCAAGGCCAGGGAGATGTGAAGGCGCCTTCACCTTGATCGCTCTCCTGCCTCGCCTCCGAACAGGTGAGGGGCTGCAGCTTCTGCCAAGCACCGCCGTCCACCCGCAGCTCTCCAGCACTAAATATTTATCCCTCCCCAGAAATGCCCCCGGTGCTGCCAGCAGGGCAGGGATGGGGCTCTCCCGAGGCTTCCCAACCATCCTGCCCCAAACACATCCAACATCCTGGGGCATCAGGGCAATCACACAGGGGCAAAGTTACTGAGGTGGCATCTCCTGGAGTGGGGTGCTAGCCAGGAAAGCGCTGTGTGGTGCTTGGAATGGGGGCTGCTCCCTTCACCCATCCAAGGGAAAGGGGCTGGTGGGGAGCTCCCGGCACAGTCAGGCGTGAGCGTCCTGGCCACCACCGCCGTGGGGCCGGGAAGGATAGGCAGGAGGCTGCTCCACCTATTGTTCCACCAGATGTCCTGATGATTTGAGCACATTTCTCCAGAAGAAGTGGGAGTTTTCTCCCTTTTCCCCATCTCGCCTCCCCAGCAGGAGTGCACAGCCGGTTGTGCAGAGCAGAGGCTGCAGAAACCCCAGTTGCACCATCTTCTGCACCAAATTTTACCTGGTGGCTTCTCAATCCTTGGTACCACTGCCACCACCCCACCAGCTCCCCAGGGCAATGTGCAGGTCCTGCTTTTCTGCTCTCTTCCTGTGTCTCTTGGCTGGGAGCCAAGCAGGGCATGTCACTCTCCTGTTTTGGGTAGGGCATTCCTGGCTGGAGCTCCTCTGGGAAAGCCTTGGCCTCCCTGTCCTCAGACAGGGGACACGAGGTAATGACGTCCCTCCCAAACCCAGAGTCATCCTTGGAGCCTGATGTCTTCTGGTGCACTTGGTCACATACAGCACAGATGGGTCATTTCTCTGTTCATAATGATGGGTTCCTGTTTTAATTATGAATGTGGTAGGGTTTTTACCTAATGTTTTTGTTTGTATTTTGTTAGGGTTCAAAACCTAAGAATTTTTAATCAAAAATTTCATTTATTCCCTTCCCAAACATCCCAACCTTGGCTGAGCTGACAATGTGCTCCCAAGGTCCCAGACCCTGCCCACAAACCTGCATCTTCTTCTGAACTGCATTTCTACCTCCTTCAGAAATACTGGGGAAAAAATCATTTTGTGTTACACCACTTCATTGAAGCAATTCTGGAACCTTGGGTACACTCACAGCTGAACCTGGGTGAGGGATTCCCATCTTCAGGTGGCACAAACATGGGGAATTTGACTTCGAGGTGGCATCTAATAGGACCATCTGAATACAGGGCATCTCTATGATGAGCCCCATGAGGTCATGAGCAAAGATTTCCTTGTAACACTTCAGGAGCTGAAGGGCCAAGGGTCAGGCTGGTGATGTGTCTGCAATGAAGGGTCTGTCTGGCCAGAATGCATCTGGAATCATAGAACATGGAATATCCTGAGCTGGAAGGGACACACAAGGATCATGAGTCCAACCCCTGGCCCTGCACAGACACCCCAACAATCCCACCCTGTGCATCCCTGAGAGCGGTGTCCAAACGCTCCTGGAGCTCTGGCAGCCTTGGGGCCGTGCCCATTCCTGGGGAGCCTGGTCAGTGCCCAGCACCCTCTGGGGGAAGAAACTTTCCCTGATAGCCAACCTGATGCTCCCCTGACACAGCTCCAGCTGTTCCTGGGTCCTGTCCCTGGTCACAGAGAGCAGAGTTCGGAGCTGCCCCTCAGGATGAAGCTGCAGCCCCCGCCCTTCAGGCTCCTCTTTTCAAACCAGGTGACTTCAGCCACTCCTCACCTGGCTTTATTCCCCTCTAGACCCTATACCATCCTCGTGGCCCTCTTCTGGTGACTCTTTAATAGGTTTAGATCTTTTTTCTATTGTGGTGGCTTTAACTTCCCCCAGAACTCCAGCTGGGGTTGTGTCTACTGCCTTTGGTTCATCAGAGCTGGGCTGAACTGAGCTCTCCTACCTTGGAGCTCACACCTCCATCCCGCTAAAGCTCAGCCTCACCAGTTCTCATCATTCTGAGGATCTTGGAGGCAAAGTCATGGAGAGGCCAATGCCTGGTCTGAGCACGCCCTGTCCAGATGGACCAGGAGTTCCTCAGAGTGCCACATTCTCACAGCATAATTGCTTCCGGTGTCCCTGTGTGTTCTGGACTTGGTGGTGTTGCTGTAGAGGGGCCCATGGCAATGCCAGAAGGTCTGGTCTTCCCAACCTCCATTAAAATGGCCGTGTCAGAACAAAGGATGTTTCCCTGGATCCACATCTCCAGGGATACACTGCCATGTGTCAGACCAGAACCTGCTGAGGCACTGTAAGAGTTCACAGTTCTTTCCTACTGAGGAGCACAGTGCCCTGTTGGGATTTTCTCTCAGCCACAGCTGTGATCTTCAGACCAGGGCAGTCCCACCTTCTGGGATCAGACAGCCCTGCTTGGGGATGGCCTGATGGAATGGTGCAGGGGAATCATTCTGGGGACAGAGCAGCTCTTTCTGGGAGCTCTCATCAGGAGGGAAATGGCACTGCTCCTTTCTCTTTAATTTGAACTTCACTTGGGTTCCGCTTCAGTCTCTTCATCTCACTGAGGTTCTCAGTGACTTTCAGCAATCTTGAACTCATGGTTCTGATCATGGAATCTCTTACTGGATCCACACTTATCCTAATATTTTGCCATACACAAACATGCTTTCCCAGCTTTGGGGCTGGGTAAGTGCCCCATCCCCCCTGCCAGGAGCCCCATCCTACCGAACGCCTTCCTCTCATGCTGTGCCACTTTGACATGACCTCCCACCAGGCTGGAGGTGTCCTTGCTCAGATAATAGAGCTGTATCGAGCTGGGAAGCTCAGACCCTGGTGAGAGACACTGTTCTTGTTGCTGAAGGATCCAGGGAATCTGAGTCCTGGTGCGAATCACACCTTCTCCCTGCTGAGCAGGCTCCTACTGACAGACTCAGCCTGCTCTCAGGGGATGGGACTGGGAGTCGAGGGATGAAAGCAACCAGGATAACTGATGTCCTTGTGGTTCTGTACTTGAGGATGTTCAGGAACTGAATGGCTCACAAGGACTTTGGAACGGGAGGGATGAGCAGACCTAGCCAGACACTTCTGAGGTGGGACCTCCAACAGGAGTCACTGAGTACGGAGAAATCATACCTGGTTCATAAAGTCCCCCAGCTTTGACCAGTAGGAAGCTTGGAGAGTGTCCAAGAGAAGCCTCCTGTAAGTTTGCTCTGCCTGTGTCCTCTCCCCGAGGTTTCCATTGTTGAGCACCATCAAAGACCTTGCTAGAAGGACTTTTGTCATGACCTTGTGCAGGCGCCAGCTCCTTGTGTCCCTTGTGGTGGGCTCAGACACTGGGGAAGATGGGGAAGTCTCAGGCCGGTTCCAGAGGGACCCAGATGATATTCTCTAGAATTAGTTCAAGTTTTCCCTTTTAGGAAGACCTATTACCTTGATTATAATCTTCGACAAATCAAATGGACAATTAACAGCTGTGCATATCTGTTTTCTGGAAGGAATTTGTTTCCCTGAGGACCAAAGGAAGGACCAGTTCCCATTCCCATGGAGTCTTGAATCTGGAGGGTTTTGTTCTTCTGCCCAGAGCTAAAGACAGTTTCCTCTGTTTTGATTTGTCTGTTCAGCTGAAAGTCCCACCAGAAGGGTTTTGCTGAAGGTCTCAGAATTGGAAACTCAGGTGTCTACACATCAGTGCCTAGGACAGGTATCTGTGGTTGGGGCCTGAAATTATGAGCCTGAGCCTGGTTAAAGGGGGAGAGCTTTGTCCTCTGAGGAGCCAGCTTTGCCTGAATCAGCCTTGCTTCTGCAGCTGGCCTGGAGCTGGCCAGAGGAACTCCCTGGGAACTGCTGGGGTCTTGCTGGGGCAGCTGCCCCACTGCCCNCTGCCAAGAGGGGGGATTTCCATTTTGCTGTGTGGTTCAGAGGTGATGGAGACCATCACAGGTGGTGATAGAGAGGCCTGAAGGGGCTGTGGCTGCAAAGTCCATCAGCTTTCGCTGTGACAGAGGAGCTCAAGAGGCTGGAGGCAGCTGCTGTGGCAGAATGAATCTGGAGCCCATATCCCTCCCTCCTGCAATTAAAAAGGCGGAAAAGGGGAAAAGAGCAGCTTCGCTGGTGACCTTTCTCTCCTGCAAATCTCAGCCCGCCTCACTTCATACACCAGCATCAGGAGCAGACAGCCGGGCTGGGACCTGGCAGACCAGTAGTGGCACAGAACTACCCAAGGAGGTTGGCCGTGCCTGTGTGTGTGCGCACACCAGAGTGGCTGCTTTCTTCCAGCCTGCAGGCTGCTCCAGGGAGGGGGAGCGGGAAGGGTTCGCTTGCCAGCTTCTCCTGAGGTCCACTGAGAGGTGTCTGTAGGGCTCATCTCGAAGAATGTCAGAGTGCATGTGCTCCGCGAGACGGCCTTTCAGAAGGCATCAGTCCTGCTGTCATGCAGTGGACCACAAATCAGGAGTGACAGCTGTCTCCGTGTGCACCATCCATCTGTGGCAAATGTGTCAGCTAGCTGAACACTCCCGAGGAAACTGCTACAGAGCCAGGAGAAGAGGAGGAGGAGAGAGAGGGGGAGTGAGGGCGAGGGAGAGGGGGAAAACGAAGCAGCAACAGGGGCCAAGACCAGCAACACGTTAACCCAGCAAGGCCAAGGGTCCTGGATGGCCTTGGAAGAGAGAACAAAGGGCTGTTGTGTGGTGGCACCTCCAGTGCTCCGTGGAGTTGTCCATTAGACAACAGCCCTTTGCTCTCCCAACCCAAGAAGTTCCAAACCATAAACATTAATGATGCCATAAAGCTGTCACACAAGGTGGTGCCACCGGTGCCACAGTGGAGGGAGGAGGACAGCTGGGCTTGTCCAAGGCCATGGCTGGAGGTGCAGCAGACCTGGGAGAGGATGCAGCAGTCACAGCACCGCTCCAGTTGCTAATGCTGCTCAGGACCAAGGAACGGGTTGGGCATTGGGAACATGGTGGGACAACCTGTCTCTTCTCCTCTGATGGATATCACCTCCCCCTTTTCTCCTCTCCCCTCCTGTTCTTTCCATCACACTGAATTCTTCATCCTGGCTGAATCTGGTGCTGTGGGACATCACAGCCACGGGAACTGCATTTGTTTTACCATCCTTCTGAAGCAGGTCCATATGGTTAACAGAGGAAGGGCACCTTTTCCTTTGACTTTCTTCATTCATCCCGTTCCAATGTGCTTGAAGAGGGGATTTCTTGGGCTGGAAAAAACTTGGTACTTACAAACCACTCACTCCTTCTTCAGATGATACTCAAAAAGTTCAGTCCCCTCAACTGGCTTGTGTTTTTGATGCTTTTCCAATAATACCTATTGAGATCCTCTACCACAAATTTACCATCAGAACAAAAAAACCTTGGAATTGTTGTGCCAACTCTGGGGAGTGTAGGACCCTACCTACTAAATTATGTGTGAACTGGAGTCTTTCCAATGGAAAGCTGTGTGGAGTATTATCCATGTATTCCTGGAGACCAAGGAACTGGAAGCTCCAGACCACCAGCCATCGGTGGCACATGCTCCTTGTCACCAGCTCAACCCTGAAGTGAAAAACAGCCTGAGTCCTTCAGCAGCTGAAAGCCCAGTCTTCATTCTTGGACAAAACCAGTGTGTAGGCACCTTCAGGGCTGTTTGGAAGGGGGAGAGGCTTACCTTGTTCCTGTGGAGGTCGGAGGACAGAATTAAAAGAAGGTGCATAGGAAATCTGTGTCTTTCTCTGTAGATATTTCGGCTTTATGGTCTCAGCTAAACTCCAAATTCCAGCTGACAATGGTAAACTGGGTTGTTTCTGGTCATGGGTGGGGCCACAGGAACAGTTTAATTTTCAGCCTTAAGTTTTCCAGCAGGACACACCCACTGCAGAGAGGAACCTTGGCCAACACCCGTGTATGGGTTCTGTAATGATAAAATATCAGTTTGCCAGCCCAGATCCCAAACTTGGGCCAGACATCTCCCCAAACCTGGGGGCATTTCCTGGCTCAGAGTGCTGCTGCAATGACTGTGAAGTGCTTTGTCCATTCTCCAGTGTAGAATGAAACGGGATGGGATGGGATAGGATGGGATGGGATGGGATGGGATGGGATGGGATGGGATGGGATAGAACAGTTCAGTTGGAAGAGACCAACAATGACCATCTAGTCCAACTGCAGTCCTTTCAAACATTTAGCATCTGGAGCCAGGAATTACAGCAAGACAAAGCTCTCTTTTCCTCTGAATTCACTAGAGTTGCAAGGAAAACTTTCCAATAAAAGAGGCATGAAATCCCTGGCACCAGCTAGGACGAGCTGGACATCTCCCCCACTGCCACGGCGCTGCTGAAGAAGTCCCCAAAGTACAGGCAGTGACACTTCCATGTTGGCAGCCCCGTGCACGGGGCTGGGAATACTCACAGGAATGGAGGAGCGGAGCCAGTGGGGCAGGGAGGAGGGGGCTGGGAGAGGAGCCCACCAGCTGGGAAAAGGGAGCGTCGTGTTGAAGATCAGTGATCTCAACTATTTTTCATGCCAAAAACTCTATGCAATCAGAGCTAATTACAGTATAAACCCCAGAGAAAGCAACAGATTCCTCCTCCTGTTGGATTTGAGTGATAATCCCTCTAGTAGTGCTTATTTATAACATCCCTTAGCACCAAACTGAGCAGTGAACACAGCTAAAACCTTGTCTGGGAGACAGGAACCTGTCAGCCAACAAAGCCAGCGAAAGGTGTTTCCACAGGGAAAACATGGAAAAGACATGCAGGTAATTCCCAGCTGGTTTCCACCTCCCAGGCTGGTTGGAGGGAGAGTTGCACACAAAAGTAAATCAGAAAGTTCAGTGACTGAGTTACCAAAGCCACATTGTTCTGGCAGAGGTGAGTTCTCTGCTTATCAACAGAGGGGATGAAGGAGTTGGAAATGCGAAACAATTTATAGGAGGATTAATTCTGTATTTCTTAACCAGCTAAGGACCATTGGGAATCAGGGCAGATGAGTTAAAGTAAGCTGTGGAATAAAAATTATCCCAGAAATGTGGGAAGGTGAGAGCAGAAGCAAATATAGTCCCAGCATCAGCTGTCACGGGTAATAGAGCCTCACGAATCAGGCTCTAAAAGAGTGACTTCCTCCATATCATTAAAATTGCAGCTTCTCTGATTGCCTTGCTGGCACTGGGATGCCGAGGCCTTCATCCCCAGCCCGTGTTTGTTTTGAACATCTACAAATGATCACATCAGAGACAAAGCACAGGGAGGCTGGATGGGAGCAGTGCCATGCTCTCACTCTTCAGGTGGCTTCCAAAGGTGCTCCAAAGAACAGATGTGCAGGTCTGTGAGGGGCTTCCAGAACAGCAGCAAGTGGCATCTTAATTTGGGTGTGGAAACCTGAAGAACAGGGGGGAAGAATGAGCGTAGCAGCATTCAAGGGGAAAGTAATTCCAGTAATTCAATAAAGCAAGAGCTGCCCTGATCAAGATGTCTGGGATGCCAAATTGAGCAAAGGTGGCTGAAACAAGGATCTGAATAAGAAAAAATGGAAAGCTAAAGTCTCCATTCTGTTAGTGTGGAGCTGCTCTGTCTTGTGCCTGTATCAAACACATAACCAGAGGTATTTCATGTTAAATCTGGGTAACTGAGACCACCAGGGAATGTGTACTTGCCCAGAAAATGCAGCAACAGCATGGGTAAAGAAATGCTCAGGGACTCAGAAGGAGGAACTGGCTTTGCTTTTCTTTTCGGGGATTGATCTCCAAACCTTTCCAGGAGTACAGGAGCTCTGAGAGGCTTTGCACATGACCCAGTCAGCACCTTCCCCATCCAGCTTACCTGGTGCATCGTCACTTGTGCCATGTCTTCCAAAGATGAGGCCACACAGAGAGAGATTGGAGCGTTTTTACCCATCTGATATTCTGTTTCATCACTGTAAAATGCTTTCACAGATGTCCTGGTTGCCACAGGTCTTTGGTTGGCAGCATTTCATGGGGACATGTGACTTGCATATCAATAACTCTCTCCTTGGCAGGTCCTTCAACTGCTTTCTCTTTCTTTCTCCTCAAAACTCTCCCAGGACTGAGCTGTGATCTGTGTTTGGTGGCCTGGCCATTTTCTTGGCTGCTGGGAGAAATTTAAACTATCAGGGGGCAGGGTTAGATTAGTTATTAGGGAGAAATTGTTCCCTGTGAGGGTGGGGAGGCCCTGGCACAGGGTGCTCAGAGAAGCTGTGGCTGTCCCCAGATCCCTGGAAGTGTCCAAGGCCAGGTTGGACAGGGCTTGGAGCAACCTGGGATAGTGGAAGGTGTCCCTGCCCATGGCAGGGGGTGGAATGGGATGATCTATAAGGTCCCTTCCAGCCCAAACAATTCCATGATTCTGTGGAGCCACCGGCCTGCAGGACTCTGGCTGCAGACAGAGATCATCCTGCTGTTTTCTTGTTGGGATGTTCCCACTGTTTGCACTGAAGAACAGCTGTCATGGGCACCCTCCTGCCTTATGGGCCTTACCACACCTGCTTTTTTGGGAAAGTGCTTTTCAGCAGGCCAGTAAATACCCAGACTCCTTTGAAAATTGATCTCCTTCACCCTACCTTCCCTCTCTGTGTTTGGTTTTCTAATAAGGGACCAGGCAGAGGTCTCATCTCTTCCTTGCAAAAAGTGTCCTTGTTGGATCCGAAAGTCACACACAGGGCCCTATTCCATGTGCTGATTTCCAGCCCCTTCCAGGGGCTTGTGAATCTCAAAGCCACAAGAGAGGCCAAATGGGGGCTTGCACCTCTGTCACCCCATCCACCCAGCCGAGTCAGGAAGCTCTGTGTCACCTGCCAGCTGCAGACTCAGGCCTGTGCCCCTTGCCCTTCTGCCCCAATCCCGGTTTCCTGGCCATGTCTGGCACCTGCCAGACTCAGGATCTCCACCCAAAACTCCACCACCCAACTGACGGCACCACAAATGGGTCCCTGGCCAGCAGCGAGGCAGAAACACAGCCGAGCCCTGTGCGCCTACCACAGCCCCCTCCTCCTGCTGCCCTGCTCCCCGCACAGCCGGGCCGGGCCCCTGCGATGTCTGGCAGTGACAGCAGCGGAGCTGACCCCGCCAGGCAGGTCCCCCCCCCGGGGCGGCGGTGTCCGCTCAATGCTCAGGTTACTCTGCGCTGCCTGATGGGCTCCGGCTGCCTTCAAGACCCGTTAACACCAAGGCAGGGAGAGAACAGCAACAAAAGGCTCTGAAGTTGTCCCTTCCCTGCTTGGGAAAGTCCTCCCTGGGCTGGGGGTGCCAAAGCCTGCAGAAGACAGGTACTAGACTAGAGTGAGGTTCTCACACCTGAAAAATAAGGCCAAAATTAAAAATCAGCGGGAGAAAAATGGCAAAAGCCCCTGCAACCTGTCTGGGATGCTTTTACCACCCAGGGAAGAGGAAACCAGGTTCAGAGGCCAGCAAAAGTGGTTCTAAAGGATGGAAAAAGCTGTGGTGGGAGCAGCTGCTTTCCTGGATTTACATCCCAATCTCTTCCCACCTCACTTCTGCTCTCTGTCCCCTGTGACACACTGCATTCACCCACTTCCCCAGCTCTAATGAGACCTTCCCACTCCTGTCTCCTGTCACATCTTCTGCCTGCAGGACCTGAGGCAGGATCTCCTGGAGCCCTGGTGCTGGTTGGGTGGCCATGCACACACTGGTTGGCCTGGTGGTGCTTCTAGGAGGTCCTGGTGACTTCCCAGGGCAGCATTTCCCTGGAAATTTGGGTCTTTTACTGGACTAAGCCCAAGAAGCTTCACAAAAATTCTTACCACTTTTCAGATTTTGACTATTTTGTCCAATTCAGTTGAAATGGGGCCAAACACTTTGAGAGCGTGAGGCTGGGACGGCCAGCATGACCATGTGAACCTCATCCAGCAAGCTACACTCACAGCACTACATTTAAACTGGAAGAAGGACCAGGATAGGCAGGAGCTGGGAGCAGGGAACAGGGATGAACTGGCAGGTGCTGCTGGGCTGCTCACTGGACATCAGCATCTGGCAAAGTCAAGGCCTGCTGGAGCCATATAACGAGGAATTGGAGACAAGTCCGTGTCAGTTGACACAAACTGGCTTCCTTCAGCTCCTCTGACACGTTTTTGGAGAGGATGAAGCTTGGCCAGTGACAGAACAGTTCTATGGCCAGTTGCCTTGGAAGTGCTGGTCTGGTACCGTGCAGGACATTGATTCAGAAAAGAGGGAAGGGTAAAAATAACCTGCTGCACATTGAACAAGCCAGGCCCTGGCTTGGGAACATCTCCCGGGCAGGGAGTCAGCTCTGGCAAGTTGTGTTTGGGTTGTCATCTTCTCCTGCTCCACCACCACCTGCTTCTTAAACTGACATGGGAATCCACTAAAAAATGGCAGAGCTGGAGGCAACAGGGAAGATATGAGAGCCACGGGGCAGGAAGAGGGCAGGTCCTGCTCTCCTAGTCCTGCACAGCGCCCAAGGCGGACGGCAGGGAAGGCGGTCCTGTGGGAGGGAAATGGTGAGGAAAGTCTGGGTGAGGGTCTGAAGGAGCCCACCTGGGCTGCTCCCAGTGCTCAGTAGTGTCGATGGAGGCACCAGGGCATCTGCAGTGTGCTGGGAAGGGTGTAGGGAGCGAAGGGGAGCACTGTGATCCTTCACTGTGACCCACCACAGGTGTTGGAGGCAGAGCCTTGTAACTTCAGAGTAGCAAACGTGTGCAAGACAACAGCAGGAGCTGCAGACCAGAGAGAAATGGGAGGGTGAGCAGCTCTTTCAAGCAGCCAGGGAAGAAAAAATAATCAAAAAAAGCACTTTGGCTAGAAGGTGCTTTACAAAGTATTTATGAGGTGTGCTCGTTAAAAATGGATAAGCTGTGCAGTGAGGCTGCAGAACTCCTGCAAGCACCAGGGATGGGAACTTCTGCTGCCTAAGGAAGGCCAGGAGGAGCGAGCCTGTGCTTGGGGAAGCAGCGTGGACGTCACTGCTCTGCAGCCACACTGGGCTGCAGGACCTGCACAGGCCCCGTTGCTCTATTTGTGTTCAGGATACGGATCGAAAAGGATCTCTACCCCTCATCTTCTACGTCCTTTCTGAAGGAGCTGGAGTAGCTCCTGATGCCAGGCTTGTGTCCCACACATTTGAGGGGCTACTGCATCCAGGCTGAACCCACCAGCAGCTTTGCAAAGCTGGCTGCTCTCCACAGGGAAAGGGAGTAGGCTTGGATGCGAAGTGGAGGAGCACAGGGCACCCTCCATCTTCAGCAGCAAAATGCTCCTGGTCAGAACTGACCGTAGGTTGGATGAGCCAGGAATAGCAAAGAAAAGGTACGGCGTGCTTGGATGCAGCTCTGGAGGTGGCAGATGAAGAGAGGAGAGGAGAGTTTTGCAGGGTGTGGGTGTGGGATTGCAGCCAGGTGGGACCGGCGGGCTGGCTCAGCGCAGCGAAGGTGAATTCTGCCACGCTGTGCGGAGACCCGCCCGCTCCCGCACCTGCACGCCCCGGGTCCCCGGCAGCCAGATCCGTCTCCGCCGTGTCCACCCTCCCCGGAACGATCCCACCCCGCCGCGCTCCGCGGCTCCCTGCGCGGCGGCGGCGCTGCGACAGCCGCGTCCCATCGGCGCGGGCGGCGCGACGCGAAGTGATGGGGAACAGCTGCTCGGTGCAACGCGACTTCCCCCGGGCCGGGTCCCCCCGCTCGCAGCACCCGGCGGGGCGTGAGAAAAAGAGCAGCGCTGTCAGGGCCCATCAGCGCTGACGCGCAGGGGGGAGCGGCGGCGGGGGGGAGGCAGGGCTGGAGGGAAGGGTCGTGGCTCCTCGTCACGCGTGGGGCTGGGACAAGGTCCCTGAGGGCAGGGGACATGCCCCGGGTTTGCGTTTCCCGCAGCGGTGCCTCCTCTGGTGCTTGGATAAGAGGTAAGACAAGAGTGGCGAGGAGGAGGAGGAGGAGGAGGAGGAGGCAAAGCCAGCAGGGACCCTGTCCCTGGGAGTGTGGGATGGGCAGCAGCTTGGCCTGGATGGATGCTTCTCTCCTGGTGCCAACCACAGCACCCCAAAATCCACCTCTCTCCTGGACAGCTGGGCTCCTTGCAAGGCTGGGTCAGAACGCTCCGGTGTCCCACTGCGGTGAGGCACAGACACCGTTCCTCTCTGCTTCTCATTCAAACCACCTGCTTTGTCTGGGCTGAGGGTTCCAGAAGAAAAGATGCTCCCAGCCGTAAGAAGCCAAGCACGCCGGTCAGCAAATTCGCTGAAGGCACGGCTCAGCCTCCTAGCAACCCCAGCGAGGAAAGGAAGCAAAACTCCCGCCTCAGTGGGTGAGATCCTCCCTCTTGCCCTCAGCTCAGTGTCAGGGCTGTGACAGCGCGGGGGAGGGCAGCCAGCGTCTGGGGACAGCAACAGATGGAAACGTCTCTCTGCAGCTGCGAGCCAGAGCTGGTTTGCTGCAACTGGAGCTGAGCTGGGCTGCTCAGAGCATCCCCGCAGCATCCCTGTCCCTTGGAAAGGCCACAGGAAAAATACCTGCAGGAGCCAACACAGTGAGAGTGCAGCCATGGACCTGGGAGTAAGTGATGGTCTGTGGGATTGTCCTGTGACTGCCACAGGAATGTGGTCACTCCGGCTCCCTGCGGGAAAAACCCTGTGCTGGGGCACTGCCAGTTGAAATGATCCCTGGAAAATGGCCTTTTCTGCTGGGACTTGTGGTGAGGAGCAAGAGCTGCTGCTCTGGGAGATGTTGAGACAAGGGAAAGAAGGTCCTTCTGTCCCATATCAGATCTTCTCCCTAAAAGAGTCACAAAATCATAAAATAGTTTGGGTTGGAAGGGACCTTAAAGGTCTTCTAGTTCCAAATGCCTTTCCCAAGGGTCTTCTCTCAGCTACACATGGAAACAGTTCCCTGGCCAAAATTCCCAGGTCATACCCATGTCAGACAACCCCCCAAAACACTCCAAATCTTCTCTGAGGATCCTGGAGTCCTTATCATGTCTTTACTCAGGCAAACATTCACCCATTACTGGCACAGGATAAAATGTAGACCCCAAATGATGTCCCACGAATGTCACCTCCATAAGAACAAAACAAACAGCAGGCTGGGACCTGCTGCTTGCCTTCCTCAGCAAAATCCAGGGCAGCAACAGGGTCCTGCTCCATGAGGCTTGAGCTCCAAGGCTCTAGCCAGGGGGGCTCTGCACCCTGGGGGCAGCAGCTCAGAGCAGAAACCTGCTCCTGTATTTGGTGAGTCACTGTTGCTGTTCTTGTGGAATGAGATGTCGGGTCGGGTTGTGTCTGGCCAAGACTGGACAGAAATTATTTGTAGAGACCCTGCAGCCAAGCCATGAGCATTCTGTGCAATCTCACTCGGGACCACAATTTCCACAGAAATGTGGAAAGCTGAGGCTTCTCCACACCATTGTCTACCTGCTCCATCTTTATTATGAATCTTTTCACCATCCTAAAGAGTGAAACCTTGTTGACTTGGCCTGTGGCAGCCCAACTTGTAGAGGTGGATCTGGAGACCTGAGCTACACAGAGACCCTGACCCTTTTCCTTCAGGCCTCTGAAGTGCCTTCAGGCGAGCAAAAACCTTCAGTCATTAGAAAGGCTGGATTGAAACTAATTGCCCCAGAAGAGAAAAGCTTCACATCCCATCCCCAGGCCCCCAGGCCTTTAGGATTTCTACGGGCAGCATGAAATTAGTAAATTGCTATTTGTGTGATTCCCTATACCCTTGCCCATAGGACATTTTTGCTGTGTCATATAATGTAAACTGCAGGATTTGGATGTTCAGAGAATCATAAGTAACTGGAAGAAGGAAGGCGAAATGTAACGTGGTCCCTCGGAGAGCTGCAGGCTCCTCAGAGCCTCTCTGGGAACGCAGCACTCACACGCAGAGCTGAGACAACCACTGACTGCTCTTCAACTGAGCACATCCATTTCCTCCCACTTGCCTATTTCCTGGGAAAAAAGTCATTATTAACAGCCGAAATTGAATTTTTTTTTTAAATTATAATGAATGGATGGATTTCATTGCAAAAGAGATCTCTGCTGGTTCTGATCCTTGGTGTTCTTTGGTCCTTGCTTGTCTCCTTTATTTCAAGGTGACCCCACTCAGGTGCAATCTGGGTATTTCTGTTACTGTCAGTGCTGAATGTGATGGTCCCTCCACAGACACAAATAATCATTTGCACCAGAGAAACTGGGACCGACAACCCTCCCTGGAAACAGTTCTTGGCAGCAATACCAAGCTCGGGGCTGCTCCTTGCCCTGGCCATAGACGGGGAAAATGCTGGGTACACCCAGAACTCTGCACCTCCTCCCACCTTCCACATAGAATTGTGGAGTATCTCCAGCTGGAAGGGACTCATAAGGATCATCAAGTGCAAGTCCCTGCTCCTCATAGGACCACCTAGAGCTAAACCATGGGACTGTGAGCACCATCCAGGCATCTGAAATTGGGTAAAATGAATTTTGCTCTTGCTCTGAAGCTATCTTGTCCCCCAAAGTGCTTACGAGGTACCTCTGTTCCAGGTCTCACCCACCATCCCATCCATCACCTGCACAAAGGAGACCTGAGATGTGAAGCTGAAAAGATGGAGGACTAACATAAAATCATGGAATTGTGTGGGATTCTCTTGACCATGAGATGCTGCTGGGGAAACCTTGTTCGAAAGGCTGAAAGCCCTCTCCAGACACCTCTCCCTGGTTTTGTTTCAGAACAATTCAAAACAAAATCTGGAACCCCCTCAGCAGCTCCTCTGGCACCAGAACATAGCCAGAGGGACAAGCAGACCCTTAACCATTAACCATGTTGTGGTGCTGCACTCCTGGTGTTTGCTCAGGTGCTGCAGCCATGGCAGACACGTGGATCATCTCTTTTTCTGTCTGATATGGTGGTGTCAGAGAAAAGGGAATAGTGGAGTGGACACACACCCTGTAAAGGAGATCTCATAGAATCACAGAACCATTTAGGCTGGAAAAGCCCGCTGAGATCATTGAGTCCCACCATTAACCCAGCACTGACCGTGTCCCTGTAACCATTAACCCAGCACTGACCGTGCCCCCAAGTGCCACATCTACATGGCTTTTAATCCCTCCAGCGATGGGGACTCACCACCGTCCTGGGAAGACTGGTCCAGTGTTTTGTGAAGAGCAGCTGATGCCAGCCCTTGATGAAGGCTGTGCCCCACCACAGAGCTGCAGAGGCAGCTCTGGATGACCTGTGAACAGTGCAGGGTGAGGGAGGTAGGAATGGGCTCCAGGATGCTGCAGGAGGGGTTTTGTCCCAGAGTGCAGAAGCAGAGGGTGAAGAACAGCAGGAGGATGTACTGAAGGCAAGGGAGGCAGGTGATGTCCTCTCACGAACTGTTTTCCCAGGTCCAGCCTTGCACTTGTGCATGTTAAACCTTCTGCCCTGGTTTCTGGATCGTCAAGGCCAGCAGGAGGGGGTTTGCAGGTTATCATCCTGGGCAGCTGGGCAGTTGGACAGTTCTCCAGCCAAACTACGAAATCATGAGAACAGTCTGGTAAGAGACTCATCTCTTGACCTTCAAGCAGCAGACTCCATCCTCAGTGCCCCACCACTGCCACCCCCAACCTCCATCTCATTTGGCCTGGAGGTGCCTGGAAGAGGGTGGGGAGCTCTCTGGTTCATTGATCCCATCTCTCCAAGGCACAGGAGGTGCCTTGGCACCGTCAGCGTGGCCGGTTGTTATTGTTGTTGATGATTTCTGTGCTCTCCTGCCTCTTTCTCCCTGACTGGTTTGGTGGCCCTGTCATTACCAGGTTTCTCCAGCTGCCTGTCAGGGTCCTACTGGCCTCAGCATTGCCTCAGGCTCCTGGATAACAAACAAGGCACAGAAGAGTCCTTGGGCTTCCACGGCCTTAATTAGCTGGTGTCATTTTAGGGATGTGTGTCCTGCTGGAGACACAGACAGCTCAGGAGGCATCTTTAAATGCATCCAATTAGAGGGGGCTTCAGAGGCTGTGCCCCACCACAGAGCTGCAGGGGCTGCTGTAAGACCTTGTGTCTTCACTGGAGGCTGGAGGTGAGTTGTTCTCCCCCTGGCAAACACCAGTCTCTCCTGGATGGGGCCTGTCACTGCTGTGGCCCTGGTGGCATTCACAGCGTCCTGCCTGGTTTTTCTCCAAGAAAACTGCCAGTGAATCCTGTTGTACTCAAAGCTGGGGTAGATGTTGGCATGAAATCAGTCAGTGTTTGCTCCAGTTTTCAGCAGCCCTGGATCTCCAAGGGAGCTGCTGCCCGGTGTCTTTGGACACAGCACAAGTCCCCTGTCCCTTCCCCACTGTCAGGTTCTGCTGTGTGTGACAGGCTGATGTGCCAATTCTCAGCATGACCAAATCAAGGAGTTGGACTTGATGGTCCTTGTCCTGAGTTGGTCCCTCCCAGCTCAGGATATTCTATGATTCTTTGACAATCTGTGGCTGAGATCCGGCCCAAGGAGATCCTTTATTCCTAAGGATGGCTCCTTAGGAAGTCTAAGGAGGCACATCCATGTCCTTCATGGACACATGAATTCCTCTGCAGGCTGTGACTGAGGGGTGCCACCACAAGCACCCCCTCACCATTCCAATGAGCTTGTGCCCAACAGGATCCACAAGGAGAAGCCACCCTGAGGTGCCACTGAGAGGCAGTGGCTTGGTGACTTCATACGGAACCTCCACTGGCATGGAAGTGACCTGAGTTACCTTGAAAGCAAATGAGAGGCCAGTGGAGTGAGGATGTGAATCACAGAACCACATGAAGGTTTGGGTTGGAAAGGACCTATAAAGCCTGTCCAGTTCCACCCTCCCTGCAAGAGGCAGGGACTCCTTCCACTAGACCAGGCTCCTTCAAGCCCTGTCCAACCTGGCCTTGAACACTTCCAGGGATGGGGCAGCCACAGCTTCTCTGGGTAACCTGTGCCAGGGCCTCACCATCCTTATTGCAAAAAGCTTATTTATACCCTACCTAAATCTCCTCTCTTTCATTTTAAAACCATCACCCTTCATTCTATCACAACAGGCTCATCTCTGTACCATGAGTGTTACAGGATGTTTTCTGGGATGTGTTTGTTCTTTAACATCTGCACACAGCTGTTTGCAAAGCCCTCATGGGGAACTCTGCATTCCAGTCAACCATGAACATCTCCAGCCAAACACGAACACGCTCAGACTGCCAGAGTCTTCCTGTACAAAGTGAGTTCATCCCTTCTCCCTGCCCACATCCTGGCTATGACAGGTCACCTCTGGCACCTGCCCTTCCCCCGGGGAGGTCCCTTGGCATCCCCATCCTCCCCTCCTGCCCCAAGCCTCGCTGCTGCTCCGGGTAGCAGCACCCACCACCATCCCCTCAGCCTCCACCTCGGCTCCTTCAGCCTCTTCAGCAGGAGGCAGCTGGGTCAATCCCCTCAGCAGGGCTCAAAAATTATTAAATCAATTAAAACCTCATGGAAGTGGGGCTCGATCCCAGCCCCAGTCCTGGATGTGGTGCTGAGGAGCCTGTGCTCTGCTGTGGCCGGGCTCTGTGGCAGAGGCTGCCCAGCTCTGGCCTGGCCTCTCAAAGAGTTAACGCCGAGCAGCACCATTAATATTCTCACTGATAACCCCAAATACCAGCCCTGCACGGCTGTCGCTTTCATTAGCGCCGGGAAAATGAGCCCTTCAAAATAGGACAGGCGGCTGGGGGGGCGTGGGGAGGAGGGCTCTGGGGCCAAACATGCGATTTTCCGTGCGATTGACGGATATTAAACCACCTTCCAGTGACGTCAGGGGTCGCTTGGGTGATGGCGGAGGATTCCCCAACCCCCCTCGGTCCCGAGCCCCCCAGCCCTCCCCGGGCGGGTGCCCCCCGCCCCGGTGCTGCCGAGCGCCCCGGCACCGCGTGCCGCGCTGGCCGTGGCCCCGAGCGCCGCGTTCGGGAGGTGTGCGGGCGGCTGTCACATCGCATCAGCTCCCAGCCCCGGCGCGGTGACTCGATTAAGGTCCTTTGCCGCAGAACCGGTTAAAGAGTCAGCGATTCACTCAACCGGCTGGGCAGAGCCAGGGGTGGCTGGGCACCGCCGGGCACGGGGACCTCCCAGGGATGGGGCAGGGCGGGGAGATGGGGTTTGGGGACTTTTCTTTTTCAGATGTGGAACGGGAGCGAGAGCCCCGCCCGGTGTGTGGGGAAGTTCATCCTCCATGTAGCCTGTCGAGGAGGTGCAGTGCCCGCGGCACCTCAGACCTCCTAAATTTTGCTTTACGACGTGTATTCCAAACAAATCTGAGCCCTAGGGGCACTGGAAAGGACGGCTCAGCCAGGGGCCAGATCCGTTCTGCTCTCCATCACAGCCTTCAAGGGGATCCTGGGGAAGTTGCCAGAGCCTGGATTGGTTGCATCTCCCAGTGTTTCAGCTGCAGTTGTCCAGCTCCTTTGGGATGCTGCTGTGGCGAGGGAGAGGGATCTGATGAGATGGGGAAACTGAGGCAGGGGCCAGGTGCTTGAGGAAACGTGCTGCCCAAAGACATGATGGATGGGTGGGGTTTAGGGCTAGGGTTGTGATGCTGTTGGCATCAGGAGGAGCCACAGAAGGAGCTGCAGCAATGAGAAGCACAACCTGTGGCTGGGCAGAGGCTGCTGGGGCAGTCTGGGAGGACCACACCAATCTGTGGCACCGTGTCCCCATCAAGGTCCCACGGTCCATAGAGAGAAACAAGTCATGCAAGATGCAGAGTGTCCGCCAAGGCCCTTCAAAGAATCAGAACAGTTTGGAAGGGACCTCAGAGCCCATCTCATTCTACCCCCTGCCATGGGCAGGGACACCTTCCCTAGACCAGGTTGCTCCAAGCCCTGTCCAAGCTGACCTTGAACACTTCCGGGGATGGGGCATCTGCAGCTTCATCCTTGTCTTCCTCAATGAAGGCACTGAGGCAGCTTATGTTCAAGCCAGGCATTAACTAGAAAATTAAGATCCACTTTGACCCGTGCCCAGGGAGGATGATGACCAAGACAAACCTGCCCCTGACCCAGAGACATCTCAGAGGGTACCAGGAACCAGTCATTCGAGGTTTCTGCTCTACGCAGTCCTGGAGGACACTGCCATGGGTGCTTGTACAGGGACTGTAGCAGAGCTCCATCCCATTTTGTATGGACCTCGTGGTCCTGGGGCTGTCCAGGCACAGAGCTGCCCCCCTGCCAGACCCCAGCCTGCTCCTGCCGGGCAGAAGGATGCCCTGGAGAAGGGTGCCCCATTTTGTGCCCTGCACATGCCAGGGTGACAACACATTCCTCGGCCCATGGTGCTCCCCCTGCATGGCACCAGCTGCATCCCCAGAGAACCCCAGCACTCCTGGGACTGGAAGGGTCTCTGGAGATGTTCTGGTCCAAACCCCTGCTCACAGCCTGCCCCCTCCCTGACTTTTGGGGTGCCCTGTTGAGCTTGTCTTCTAATCTGCCTAAGTAGCGGCTGTCCCCAGAGGTCTCCTGGCACTCAGGCATGGGATCTAGCACGGGACAACCCCAGCAGCATCCTGTTAGGAGGGACAGGGATGTCCTCACCTGGCTACAGTGCAGCTGGGGGTCACTGGTGGAGAAGAGGCACTAACACCAAAGTCAACAGCAGGGTGGCACAGCTGAGAGAAGAGGGGCTGCATCTCTCTCCCCACCTCTGCTGCTTTCAGGTAGATGTCCCTGGTGCCAGGAGGGACCAAACCCGGGACCGAGGAAGCCAAATCCCAGTGTGTCACACACGTGGGGCCAGGGAGGCTGTGCCGGGCTCAACCTTTGCCGCGGAGCAGGCGGCAGCCTGTGTGACAAGCCAGACCAGCATGGTGGATGGCAGTAATTATCGTGCCGCCACAGCTGAAGGGGAGCATATGGTAAGGAAAAGGAAACTAACTTGTATTTTTCCGCACCCCCGGGCTCAGCCTTTCTGGGGCTGTCACAGTCGATTTGTGCTGCCTGAGCTGTTTCGCCCCGGCCGCCTCTGCATCCGGCGGCTCCCTCGCAGGCAGCGGCGGGGCTGGGGCTCGGCGCTCGCTGCTCCCGCAGCCCCTCGGCCGGGGACGCGTCCGGCGGCTCCGCGGGGTGCGACAGTCACGGTCCCGCTCCCTGTCCTTGCTGGGACACGGCCGGCGCGGTGCTGGGGCGGCGGCGGGAGCTGGATGTGCCAGGGGTGCTGCGATGGATGCGTTTGGAGCCGTGCAGTCGACGGGGCACCTTGGGATGCAGAAGCCCTGAGGAGCCCTGGACAGAGCCGGACACCCACCCTGGCAGGGGGCTGGGTTTGGGGAGGTCTCTGCAGCAGCTCTGGATTATCCATCAGCTCTGAGCTGTCTCTGCTTTCCAACCACACCAGGCTTTCTTGAAGGTGGGTTATTCCCCACTGGAGCTCCCAGGCAGCCCCTAAGAACCACCACAAGTCCTATAGAGACCCCTCCCTGAGCCGCTGCGTGTGCCACTGGCAGCCATTTGTAGGGTCCTGGAATGGTTTGGGTTGGAAAGGACCTCAAAGATCATCCAGCTCCACCCCCTACCATGGGCAGGGACACCTTCCACTAGCCCAGCTTGCTCCAAGCCCCATCCAACCTGGCCTTGGACACTTCCAGGGATCCAGGGGCAGCCACAGCTTCTCTGGGCACCCTGTACCAGGGCCTCACCACCCTCACATAGATGCTATCCAATCTAACCCTGCTCTCAGTGTCTCCATTGCACTGACACCCTGGCATGATGTGGCCTCTCATGTGGCCCCCAAGGTGGCCAGGAACTGGCTGAGAGGGAAAGCTGCTGCCTCACTCCATAGCTCTCTCCTAGTCCGTCCTCTGTCCAAATCCTCTTGCCAAAAGCGAACCGGGAAGAGGTAGATGCAGTGGGCAGCTGTCGCTGTTGGAAGCACGGTGTTTTCAAGGCCAGTTCATGGCCAGTGGGGATTTCTTGGGTAGGGGAAGAAGTGGGATATCTCCATGGAGCTGCCAACAGGCGTTGGGGTGGGCGAATCCTGCTGATATTGGCGTTGTCGTGACAAGGAGGGTCCGATGCTGGAGCTGAGCTCCTTCAAGGGTAGTGATCCTCTCCATGGTGCAGGGCTGTATAGGCACCACCTGGGCATCCTTTCCAGCATCACCACAGACTGGTTCATCTGCCAACCGGGCATGGATTCAACCCTGGAAAGCAAACTTCCATGTTTCCATTGAGAAAAGGGGAAGCGGGAGTTTCCAGTTCCTTTCCAGACCTACTGCCAAGGGGCTCCTGGAAGAGGCTGGACCAAGACACTTTCTATGCAGTGGGATATAAAACCAGTTTTCTCACTATTGCTGGTGTCTCACTGGTACAGGGTAACATCTTGGGTCTGGTTTGGGTACAGAATCTCTGAAAACAGTGCTGAGCCTTGTGGGAGGTGGGGACCAGGGTCTGGCTGGTTTGAGACCTCAGCTCGGAACTCTTCAGGATGAAACACCAAATCTGGTCACCCAGGCACCCAGCTTGACCCAAAGAGGGAGGATTTTGCAGGGGTCTGCTTCAGACAGGCTGGTCGCAGGATGCAACACCAGCATCCCCAGCATCCAGGGGAGGTTCTTTCTTTAGGAGTAAACTCAATGAGCAGGAGAACTCAGCCCCTCACAATGCCCTCAGAAAACACCAATAGAAAGAGGGGACATGAGGAGAAGAGGGCTGCACCCCTGTGCCCTGAAGCTGCCCTTCCCACAGCCAGGGTCACCTTCCTGGTCTCGTTTCCAGCCCCTGGCAGCCACACAACCTGGAGAGCAGGGCTGGGGACAGCAGCCACCGATGGAGCTCCTTCCCCTGCTCCAGGAGGTGCCCATCTCTATCCAGCTCCATCCTGGGCCAGCTGACTGCAGTGCCTGGATGCCAGAGGAGGGTGGCACGGGCAGAGGCTGCTGGTTTTTAGCACACGGCCTGGAGAGCCGCTGACCCCCGGGCACGGCGCGGGGCCCATCTGTCGCGCCAGCCTCTGGCCCAGGGACAGCTTGCACGCCATGGTCCTGAGCATTGCTCAACGCCGGGGCCGTGGCCCCCGGGCACAGCCAGCTCTGGATGCTCCCTCCACAGCCGGTGCCCCCAGCCCCTCCAGCAGTGCTGGGCCCCCCCATCTGACCAACACCCCAGGGATACAGATGGAGAAGTAAAAGGTGGCTGTGCAGCCCCTTGGCTCATTGATAACCCGGGGTGGAGGGATTATGATGTGCACAGAGAATGGGAGAATCAATTACTTTCTCTCTAATGGGAGGAGGAGGATGGGGGCTCTTGAGGGGGTGGGGGGCATCCTGAAATGCAGAGCTGAATTCCCAGGCTGGAGGAGCTGAAGGATGCGGCCGTGGTGCAGGGAACTCTTTCCATGTCCATGTTCCCTCCTCGTGCTGGATCCCTTGGGTTTGCCTGTAGGACCCCAAAAGCGTAACCCTCCACCCCTGGACTCTCCATGTACCCCAAGAGTCCTTTTTGGGGGGAAAATTTGGTTTGAGGGGAAAAAACACCAAACCCGAGCTTAACTCCTCCAGCCAGGGCTGAGTGAACGGGAGCGGTGGGGTGGGCTAGGAAGGAGAAGACCCTCGGGAAGCTGCGGCTCGCTGCCTCCTCCCCGGCGGGTCCCTGACCTCCCGTTTGCCTGTCAAGAGCGAGCTCCGCCACCGAAACACCCCCTGTCAAATTAGTGAGTCAGAAGACGTAAGAGAGACCACCGCTGCTAATTTGTACATTAACTGGTTCTGACAGAAATATTTCACAAGTGAAAAAACAGAAAATGTGCCTCAAGACAATGTGCAACTTCCGTACCAGCAAACTTCTGCTTAACTGTGCGCTGCCCGAGGAGGGGGGACCCCCCGCCCCGCCGCGCCCCGCCGGGAACAGCGGGATGGGTTTAGCCCCGGGAGATGCTCCTGGAAGGCTGGATCAGGCCCTGAGCCGTGGGAGTGGGGCAGGCGGCCGGAGATTCCCCAAAATGGTGGGGGGGACAGGGGGTCCTGGCACCGTTCCCCATCGGGAAAAGGGAAAGGGACTGACAGGGTGGAAGGGGCTTGGTGAGAGTCCCCTCTTCATCCCGCGATAGAGGGGTGCTGCCCCTCCACAGCATCCCTCTATCACACACCCTGCTTCCAGCAGCTGCCACATCGGGGTCTGCTGCTTTTTGCCCTCAGGCCAGGATACGACCTGCTGGGGCTATCCCCATTGTCACCATGTGGGACAAGCCGTGGGTCACGAGCTATGGCCACTCTTCCGGGAAAATCCAAGGGTGCAGGCAGCTCCCAGCTGTGCCCACCCAGCCGCACTGTGCCCACGGGAGAGCAGCGGGGTGCAAACCCTCCCTGGGACCCACGGGAACGCCCTGAGCCACCGCAGCACCGCCAGCTCCTTGTCACCACAAGCGGCCGTGGCCAAAGCTGGTGCCCAAAGCTGGTGGCCGAGCCCCTCTGCCGAGCCCCCGGGCAGCAGAACCCCATGGAGAGGAAGCAGGAGCGAGGTGGCTGCCGGGCTGCCTTGTGGCCCCTCACGGTGGCCTCACGCCCTGCCCGGGCCCGTCCCCCCCGCGCGGGGCTGGCACCGGTGCGTGTCGGGGCGCGGGTGGGAGCAGGTCCTCGGGCCAGCAGCATCGAGCACATGATCTGTTGTGGCAGGTTCCCTGCAGCCTGGAGCCAGCCCCGAGCGAGCGCTGGTGATGGCTTTAATTGCTTTCAGATTCGATAGCCCAGCCCGTGACAGCCCGGGCGGAGCGGCCCCAGCTGTGACGGCCCGGACCCTGCACGGCCCCGCGCCCACTGCCCTCGGATGGAGGGCCCGGGAGGAGGAGGAGGAGGAGGAGAGGAGCCGTCCTGGGATGGGGTCTTCCTCTTCATCCCGGCAAAGTCTTCTCCTTCCTCATGTCTGTCTGGGTGACCCCCTGAGCCTCGTCCCTGGAGACACCCAGCCGAGGGACAGCGTGGCATCCCAGGATGCCGTGGCAGCCCTGCTGTGAAGCCACCCGGCCATGTGCCACCGTGACCCCCAGGTGAGCACCCCAGAGCAGCTCCACCCCCGCCCTCAGGGTGCAGCTCTGCCATATCCCCATTCGGAGGTGGGGGGGATGTTGGAGGGCTCTGCTCACCCATCAGAGCTGCGGACGCGGGAGGTGGAGGGTCCGTGATGCCACTGGGGCACAGGCTGGTCCTCTTTTGTGCCCTCCCAACCTGCATGGCCGTGTCGGGGGACTGGGGACTGCTCTCTAGGTAGTCTGGGCCTGACCCAGATCTCGGGGGGTTTCTCCCCCATCTGAAGGAGGAAGAAACTGACCCCAAGCATCAGGTCCTCACCCCACTGGGTGGTGGCTGTGGGGAGAGCTGGGGATCTTCGGGGTGGGAGGATGAAGGGCCGCTCACCACCTACAGTGGCACCCGTGGGCTGGCCCTGACCCACTGGTGCCTGTGCCTGCATCCTCCTCCTCCTCTTTCCCGCTGCTGCCACGGTCCGAGATACCTCTCCTGGCTCCAGCCCAGCCCAGGTGTGTGCAGGCAGCTGCAGGATCCGTAGTGTTTCCCTGCCTGGCACTGGAGTGCGCTCGAGGGAAGCAGGATGAGCAGCCTGGCACCCAGAGCTCACCCACGCACGCACGGCCCGCAGCAAGGCTGGGGTTGCCAGCCTGAACCTCCCTCCTGGCACACGGTGGCAGTGATGACCGTGCCATGTGTCCTTCCCGAGTGCGACCAGCCGGGAGCCCTGGCCCCAGCGGCACCCGCTTCCTCCGGGGAGGCCGAGGTGGGGATGGGCTGCCTGCAAGGAACCCCCGTCCCTGCGCCTGCAGGCTGGGCAGCAGCAGCGGCTGGTGCCGGTGGAGGTGAAGGCTCCTCCGTGGCTCGCCAGCTCCTGGCAGAGCGCGGGACGCAGTGGAGGATGAGGAGGGGGCCGCTCGCATCCCGATCCATTATTGCGGGCAGCGCCGGCGGGCGCCCGGGGCAGGGAGCTGCATTATTGACGAAGGGGAAGGCAGGCCAGGGCGCAGGCAGGGACCCTCCTGCAGGGCTCAGCCCCGGGCAAAGCACTTCGCCTGCGCCGCAGAGCCGCAGAGCTGCCAGGCCTGGCCCGGGGCAGCGGCCGCAGCCGCCGCAGCCACCCACGGCAGCCTGGTCCTGCGGCCGCAGAGCATCCCCCGTGCCCGGGCCTGTGCTGGGTTCAGGGCACCCATCGGCACCCCCGGGGAGGGTGATAGAGGTGGGGAACAACACCCTTGCGATGCTCACGCTGGCACCGGTGCTGCAGCTCTGCCCCCCTCAACCCAGCGCAGCGCTGGTGCTGCTCTTTTTTAAGCTTCCCTCTGTCTCCGGGCGGAGATTTGTGGCGTAAAATGCACAATATGTTCTATCTGCCCTGTGGGAGCCATAAAATATTCACCAGCAGCTCCCATTATAGTCAGAGTGAATCACAGAGAGCGCTCGAGCCCTCGCTCCCTGACATGCCCCCTCCCCGAGCAGCCCCGGCGCAGCCGCGGGGTCCCGGCAGTGCCAGGGCCTGACGGCCAGAGCCCGGCCGGATCCCACGGCAAGGACCCACATTCCCACCTCTGGCCCCGGGAGATATTTCCCTGGGCTCAGCAGGTCAAGGGGTGGGGACCGTGCTGATGAGACGGCGACTGCCTTAGAGAATCCCAGACTGGTTTGGAATGGAAGGGACATCAAAGCCCGTCCCGTTCCACCCCCTGCCGTGGGCAGGGACACCTTCCACTCTCCCAGGTTGCTCCAAGCCCCGTCCAACCTGGCCTTGGACAATTCCAGGGATGGGGCAGCCATGGGACACCTGTGCCAGGGCCTCACCACCCTTCACCTTCACCTGCCCGAGCACTCCCGAGTGTGCCCAGGGAGGAGCAGCACCGGCCCTGCGGGTGGAGGGGACTAGCGGGACGGCAGCAGCAGTGGGGTGGGCTCATATGGCTCTGGGCAGCCTGCCCTGCTCACGCTGTCCCACCAGATGAGCTGGTGTGTGGACATCCCTGGGGTGACTTGTGCTGTCATTTTTGCAGGTACAGCTCCTTGGGTGAGGTGTCACAGCCACGCCAGGGCAGTGGGACAGCCCCTGCCTGCTCCCTGCCTCAGCTGTCACACCTGTGCTTCTGCTCTTCATGCGGCTCGGTACCACAGCACTCCTCCTCCATCTCCCCTCCCTAGTGTCCTGCTGTCCATCCTTCCCTTCCATCCATCCTTCCCTTGACCCGTTGCTCCCTCTGCCCATCCCCATCTCCCCCTTCAGACCTCAGGCTTAAGACTGACAGAGCCAAGGGATGACAAATTTCCTGACGAAGCAAGTCTCCTCCAGAGCTGATGTGTCAAACACAATTCTATCTTTTGCCACACAATTATTTGTAATTATAAAGCAGTTAATGCTGCCTCAGCCCTCGGGAATTGGGCACAATTAAGGCTGGATTTCACCTCCACCCCTTCCACGGCTACACCACAGCTCTCAGCCCGGTCTGTGATGTTGGGGGTGTTCTGAGGGCTCCCAAAGCATCCAGACAGGATCATTGCCCTCCACTGCCATCCATGTGCCTGCCCCAGGGAGATGGTGTCCCCNTACTGGGACGCTTCTATAACACCCTCCACCCACCAGCCCACCCAAGTGTCCCCAGCTGCACCGGGCACTGCCGTGCCAAGCTCCTGGCATGGCAGGATTTGCTCCCAGTGCATTGGCAGGCGCAGGGCTCACCAAGACGTGGCTCCAGAGAGCCGTGGCCGTGGGAAGGCAGGACACGATCACCCACCTAGGCTGGTCATCACGACAAGAGCCACCACCAGGTCACTGGGCTGAGATGTCCCAGCGTGTCCTTGGCACTGAGCAGCGCAGAGCAGGGTGGGGGGGACCAGTGGTGGCCCCACAACCCATCGGGATGGCCAGGAGGCAGCACCGAGGGGCTGCACGGCCGCGAGGGTTAAACCCGGCTCCTCTCCCTGAACAGACTGAGGCAGAGGAGGGAGCGTGGCAGTGCCCTCCCCGCCAAAATTAACTCTCCATCTGTTTCTCCCTGGCTGAGGCTGATGGCTTGTGACAGGGCCTCCTGAATGCAAAGATGTTTCGCCCGGAAAAATCTATTACAAGTTGCTGTAAGAAAGACCAAAATCATCTCCTTCTGTCTCTCCTACTGGTCTCAAGGTGCCCACCCCGGGCGAGAGCGGGCTGGCAGCCGGCCACCTCCGCTCAGCCGGAAAGCTCTCCCTGTGCCAGGCGGCCTTGCCGCCGGACAAACGGCACGGCAGGGAGCAGGGGTGCTGCCCTGGGTGCTGCGGGAGGCAGAGCTGCTCCCGCATCCCCAGCCTGGGCTCAGTGCCGGGGATGCAGCGGGCACGGCCACGGCGCTGCACGGCATGGAGCAGGTGGGGAAACTGAGGCAGGAGGAGCGGGAGCGCATCCAGGCGGATGGTGGGTGCCCTCTCCCGGCCGCGGCACAGCCCTGCTCGGCCCTGCGGGAGAACACCGCTCATTTTATGGGAATTTCTGGATTTTGCTTTTGTTTTGCTTTATTTCTGCCCCTTTCTGCGCCCTCGCACCCCGAAGTCCAGCTAAACAACAACTTCGAATTCCCCTTTTTTTGGTGCTCAGCTCTCCCCCCAGCACACCACCGACGGTCACTGCTCCACGGAAATGCCTTCAAGACCCACTGCTTTGACCCCCAAACCTGCCCCCTCATCCCTTTCGTCTCTTCCACAGCAAAACCAGGCAGCTTCAGTAAAAAACAAAACTTTATTTGGTCCGTCAGAACCTGAGTTTGAAAACCACCCATGGATAATTCGTATCATACAGGGATTACTGATCTGATTTACAATTGATAAAATATCCTATGATTCTGAAGAGCTGGACAGTATTTACAGGGTTAAAAATATTCATAGCTCAGAAAGACAGAAAGAGAGAGGAGAAAAAAAGTGAAGGACAAATCATCCCAAGGAGGAAGGAGCTGGAAAGGGAGAAAACAGATCAACAAACAAAAATACAGAGCTTGGCTCAGCAGTCCTGGCTGGGGGGGGCTGGGAGGGTGCCAGGGCAGCCCACCCCGCACCCCCTGCCCAGCCCAGCCACTGGTGCAGGGTTTGGAGTGCAGGATTTGGGGTGGAGGACTCCCCAGCATGCTCTCTGCCAGAATAGGGTTCAGTATTGCCCATCACCCCCCTCAGCTGTAGGTCCACACAGCTCAGGAAGGAGAGGGCACACAGAGGGACCCCCCAAAACACACACACACACACACACACACACACACACACACACACACACACATCGAGTCGGAGAGCCACGATGCTCTGAAAACGTGGGGTGCAGCTCCCCCCAGGATCAGCCCCCACCTCGGAGCACCCAGCAGCATGCTGAGGTGCAGCCCTCACCTTGTGCTCACTGCTTCCCACAGCACTTGGGCTCTGGAGGAGGGGGGCTCTCCCCTTTCCCCCAAAATCCCCTCCTCCCCAGCACATGGACTCGTGGTAACTCCAGGGAACTGCTTCCCGACCCCAGGTCTGTACCTGCTGCCCCTCCTTCCTCCGTGGGGCACGGGGGAAGCCCACAGGGCAGTGTCCTGCGGGCTGAGCCCAGCTCAGGCCATGGCTTCTCTCCAGGCACTGCTCCCACCGGCCGCCTTTGCATAGTGACACTTGTGTGACAGGGTGAGGGGCCCTGGGGCCACAGCCCCTGTGAGCAGCACCCCGAGGCCTCACTCCCCACCCAGAGCCGAGGAGGAGGTGGTGAAACCTCTGAGTTTCATCCCAATGACAGCGAAAACCCCTCAGCAGCAGCTTTCTGCAACAGCCCTGCACCCTCTCCCCCACCCAGCCCCAGCACCTGGGACGGGTGGGGTGGGTGGGGGGTCCCTGGCACAGGACCCATGGCAGCGTGACCCTGGCACCCCCCAGCCCGACCTCAGCGCCACACTGGTCCTGGCAGCAGACAAAGGGGGCAACGAGACAGCGGGAAGGGCCCGGGGACAGACGGAGGGTCACACAGACGGACAGACATCAGAGGTATATTCTTTTTGCAGCGCCAGCGCCCTGGTGCCGCGGGAAGGGGCAGAGTCCTGAGCGTGGTGCCTGGGAAGGGCCTTGACAGCAACCTCCAGCCCTTCCCTCTCCCACGGCCCCCGGGGCGGGCAGAGGGCACCGGGCCCAGCACAGGTACGGGGCAGGTGGGATCCTGAGATGGCTCCGTGTCCCCAACCGCTCTTCGTGAAGTGCGTGGGGGCAGTGGAGCCAGGGCGGGGGGCAGTGGGCAGGGCTGGTGCTGGCCCTGAGAACTCGCCCCGGCCCCGCGGCGTGGGGCAAAGTGCTGGGGGTGCCACTCCGGCTCTGCCCCACGGCTCAGCACTGGCGGCTCGGGGGGCACCCCGGGCCAGAGGCTCGGTGACAGGAACGGGGCAGCGGGGAGGGGGAGGCGCTTCGTCATAGGGGCCGGGGGCCGTGCAGCCCGGCGACCTCGGGCGTGAGCAGCGGGTTGTGGGTGCCCTTCGTTAGCATCCAGTCATTGAGGAAGGCCTGGGTGGCTTTGCGGTGCGCCAGGCGGTGCGTGATGGAGAAGCCAGCGTTACCCTCCAGCTGGGACAGGATCACCAACACCTGCCTGTGGAGAGAGCCACGGGCTCAGGGCAGCAGCCCCCACCCTGGCAATCCCACCTCGGCCCTGGCAATCCCACCTTGGCCCTGACAATCCCACCTCTGCCCCAGCAATCCCATCCCTGCTCTAGCAATCCCACCAGTGCCCCGGCAATGCCACCTCTGCCCCAGCAATCCCACCAGTGCCCGAGCAATCCCACCCTGTCCATGCCTC
>VWZW01002472.1:59559-81443 GCA_013397115.1 Edolisoma coerulescens | reverse complement strand
GCCCCAGGGAGCAAAGGGGGTGGGCATCCAATGGTGGCAGCCAGAGCCGGCACAGCCCCGCCCAAGCCCTGCCTGAGCAAGGACACCACAGGTCCAGGCTCTCTCCGGCAGCATCACCCCCCTCCCCACTGCAGCCCCCGCCCTGCGCCCCCACCCACCTCATGGCGCTCGCCCTTGTTCTCGGTCAGCAGGATGATGGCATCTGCCAGCGTAGTGGGCTGCGCCTCCACCTGCTCCACCATCACCAGGCGGGAGCTGTAGATGGCCAGGATGTAGCTGGAAAAATCAGTGCCTGGTCGGCTGCTGGTGGGACTGGAAGCTGCAGAGACACCCAGAGGAAGGGGGATCAGGGAGACTGTCAGCAAGCCCACAGTACCCGGGAGCACGGTGCTCCAGGGTTGATGCATGTGCGACATGCGGTGGGCAACCTCCACCCCCAAGAAGGTCCCCATGATGAGGACCAAGGGCTTTGGCACGTCTCCCTCCCCCAGGGCCCCTCCATCCCCTCACCCTGGGCAGCAGGGCCAGCCAGGGCAGCGCTCCAGTGGTTGAAGGCACAGCACACGACAGCGTATTCGCCCGGCTCCAGCATCACGTCACAGTTGACGAACTTTTTGACAGCTCGTTTGCTGTGGGCCATCAGCCGGCCCAGGCTCAGCTTGTTCCCGCTGGTGAAGGTGGCCCGGAAAACCATGATGCACAGGTCCAGCAAGTGGCTATCCACCGTGTCCGACCTCCTGGGTCAGGAAGGAAGGGTCACATGTCACCCAGGACACAGGCAGCAGATCCAGGGAAGAGCTATCCCACTGCCCCAAATATCCAGCCCCAGGAACCAGCCCTGCATTCAGGGGTTGGGTTCCAGCTAAACATGAGCAGTTCCCAAGATGTGGAGAGATGGTGATGGGAGCCCATCCCTGAGCTCTGTGACCCCAGAGGATGCCATGTGGTGAGAGGCCAATGTGCTTGGATTTCTTCTGGGCCCACAGAATCATAGAACTGTGGAATTGTTAACGTTGGGAAAGTCCTCTAAGATCATTGAGTCCAACCATTAACCCAGCACTGCCAAGTCACCATTAACCCAAGTGCCACATCCATAAGGCTTTTAAATCCTTCCAGGGATGGGGACTACACCACTGCCCTGGGCAGCTGTGCCAGGGCCTGACCACCCTTCCAGTGAAGAAATTTTCCCAATATCCCATCTAAACCTCCCCTGGTGCAACTTGAGGCTGTTTCACCTTGTCCTGTCTGAAAGCAGAGCCCAACCCCCACCTGGCTGCCCCCTCCTCTCAGGGAGTTGTGCAGAGTGAGAAGGTCCCCCCTGAACCTCCTTTTCTCCAGGCTGAGCCCTCCCCCCACAGTTTCGCTGCCCTGCCCAGCTCACCTGCTGCCCTCCTGGAAGAGGGCAAACTCCAGGGCTGCGCGCTCCAACACTGTCAGCGACGTCACCGTCACCGGCCCATTGGCCTTGTTGGGGAACATGCCCTGCACACGCACCTCGTGCCAGTCTGAATGGAGCTTGCAGATATCCACGGAGTCAAAATACCTGTGGGGAAGCTGGGCTCAGTCCCGACAGGGCACACTGCATGCTGCAGGACACCCACATTCCCTAGGGATGACCGGTCCCGCCTGCCCCATCATGACCCCGTGTCCCATTTTCCATCCCTGCCCTGTTCCCTGCCCCACAGCTCTGCCTCTGGCAGTGCCATACTTGATGAAGTCGCTGTACTCCATCCAGAAGACGCCCTCGCTGCTGCCATGGGGCATCAGGTCGTGGCGCAGGGGCAGCGGCCAGTGCGGCCACTCGTCCGACCAGCTGCCGTTCCACGAGAAGCGGCCCCAGGGGTTCCGGAGACGCAGTAACCTGGGGGAAGGGGAGAAGTGTCAGAGACCCAGGAGGGAGGGGAGACCCAGCCAGCCCCCCACAAAGGACACCCCGTCACTCCTGCCTTCCAAAGCCCTCACAGCATCCCAGAACTAATGTGTTGCCCCAGATGTCCCTGTCCTGCAGCTCTGGACCTGCTGCTGCTCCCTCTGCCCTTCCCTGCCCAAAGGGGCTCAGCTGGGTGCTGTGGGGAAGGGGCTCAGCAGGGCAGAGGCTGCTGAGAGTGACATGGCTGAAAATACAGCTTCCTACAGCAGCCCAGCTGTCAGGGTGGCACCCATTTCTATGCCCCCTCCATCCAAAGGTGAGCAGGATGCTCTGAGCACCTCAGTGAAGTGAGAGCGCAACTCCGTCCTCTGTGTCTTGTGAGACCAGGTGAAATATTCTACCCCTGGACATGGAGCCAGCACCAGGCAAGGACAGCTTATGTGACAACAGCATTTATGTGACACCCTAGGACGGTGTCATCCTTGCTGGCCATGAGGATGGGAGACCAAAGAGTCCCCAGCGTCCTGTCCACCATGCCCTCAGTTATCTGTCCCCAGGGTTTCTGCTGGGACTGCTGCCAGGAGCAGCTGCTGTGCAACGGCAGGCTCCAGCCCGAGCTCACCTGAAGCCCTGGACATCCCGCACGTCCAGGATGGAGTAGGCGTGCCGGGGTCGGAGCCCCATGCTCTCGTAGGCCACGTCATCCACCTTCATGTTGCCTCCGCCACAGGACGCGCCCATGAGGAACCTGCACAGGGACAGCAAACCCTCGGGGTCCTGCCAGGCCTGGCATGGGGGAAGCTCGTCCCTACCACTCAAGGCATGGGACAGCTTCCCCCCAGGAGGCTCCTGGATGCTCCCGCTCTGCAACAACTGTTGGGATCAACAACACTCCCCAGGCAGTGCCCAGCCTCACTGGCCAGAGCTCCCTCCCCTTTCCCATGTGCATGCTGAGCCCAGCCTCCAAGGAGAGCTGCTCCTCACTGGGGAGCCTTGCCCAAACCTCCCCCGATTTCTGCCAGGCCCTGGGGTCCTGCCCACTTCTGCTGGCTGGCAGAAAGCCACAGAGAAAGGCAGGTGGTCTATCAGCTAGACAAGCTGGCAGGAGTGAGGACCCTATTTGGAGCAGGAGGTCTGCACCAGTCAGGTTTAGGGGGACGCCATGTGCTGGCAGCTATCCATCCATGTGGCCCCATACCCCAGCCTTCAGCCAACCCAACTGCCCTCCTGGCAGAGTGATGAGCAGGGGATCTCTGCTTTGGCTGTGCCCCCTGTAGACCAGCGCTAGCCAGGTGTCATTAGCAAAGATGTCACATACAGGTGAGGTGCACGTGCAGGGTCAAGCATACTCACAACAAAAAAGCTCAAAGCAAAGCAAGCGGGCTCAGTGCCACTTCCTAACTCCTGCAAGACAGCAGCAACGTGCAGGGGAAGCTCACCAGGCTCTTAATTTCATATGAGAATTACTCACAGGAGAAATAATTTCTCAGAGCTTCGAGTGGGAGCTCCACCAATGCTCCAGATGAGTGGCAAGGATGGTGGACTCCACCCCAGCTAATGCAGTAACCCCTCTCCTGAGCCTCTAAAGACAAGAATGTTCCCCCTCACCCCCCTCTCCAGTGTCCCTGCTCCTGCCTCGTCTTACCCAGCCTCCTTAGAACTCAGCATTTTGGCCCAGATGAGGTCAGTGTCAATGGGCTCCTCGCGAGGGTTAGTGGAGCTGACCTGCAGCATCAGGCTCTCGCAGGGGGCCCCCGTGAGCGTGGCCAGGCCTTCAATGGCACGCCCGGCCTGGAGGGCGAAGTACGAACCGTGCAGCTTGGCCAGCGCCTTCTCGATGAGGGCCACCCACAGCTGCTTCCTCTGGGCCTGCAGAGAGAGGGAGGGACACGTCACCACCCCGGGCAGGAGCTGGGAAAGCCCCTCACACCCACCCCTGCCAGCCTTCCTGGGGCTGGAGAGGCAGGAGCAGCAAGGCCACGCCAGGAGCTTGTCCCCTCAGCCATGGGTTACCCATTCGCTCTCTGCTCAGTGTTTTGCTTGCACAGTTTAATTCCCCTTGGGAAAAAGTCCTGGAATGAAGACCCAAGAGGCCTGGATGCTGACAGAGCTGCACTCTGGGGTGCCCAGCAGTCAGACTGGCAGGGTGGGTGCCCACCCTGAGCCCCTTCTGTCCACTTCAACCTGGACTTAGAGCCATTTAAGAACGGAAGAGGATACCAAGGCTTCCAGAGTTCCAGGAGCGTTTCGACAACGTTCTCAGGCACAAGGTGGGATTGTTGGAGTGTCCTGTGCAGGGCCAGGAGTTGGCCTCATGATCCCTGTGGGTCCCTTCCCACTCAGGACATTCTAGGATTCTGTGATGTGGAGCACATCTGGAACAGCTGCTTTAACTCACACAGTTCTGCAAATCCAAACCAACACCCCTCTGGCAGAGGAGGTTGCCCAGAGCGCACACAGCCATGGGACTGATTGGATTTCACCCAGGGAGGACAGACACTGTTTCAAGGACAAGCTCCAAACACTTGGACTGGCAAAGTCCTCTACTCCAGCACAGGGAGTAACTACAAGGCCTAATTACAAGACGCAAGTTTTTTCCCAGCAAATGGGGTTTGGTATCCGGTGCATGGAGACCAGCAGGGAAAATCACTGGTACATTGTGACTGTGTGACTCACAGGTGGCAGCCAAGAGCTGGCAGAGGAAAGGAGGGCAGTGAAGATTTCTTTCTGATGGATAAAGAGAGCTTATAAGTGCTTTTTGCTGGTTTTTGGGTCCCTCCCTCAACAAAATCCATGTTGTTTATTTCTGCCTGAGCCACAGCCAGCGAGCTCAGATAAGAGCCTTATTTTCTCTTATTTTTAAAACTGTTTTTCCTTTTTTATCCCCCACATCCAGCTCCCACAGCTGAACACTCAGCAGAAAAATCTCATCACAATTCAGATGCCCCTGGAGACAGAGGCAAGGCAAGTCCAGCCCATGTGAAAACCTTCAATCTTAAAAAAAACCAAAAGCAGACTTGAAATTCATGAAAGATGGATGGAAAAGGTAAAAACCAAGACAGGTAAATCTTATGCTGAAATAAAGAAATGCATCTGTATCCTCTGTCTACTGAGAGGCAGAATGTAGACACAAACTCCTTCTTCCCTTCTCCAAAGTTTGAGTCCTGTCCTAACATGGTTGTGTGTCAAAACGCAGAGGACTGGATTTGCAGAACGAAACCCAAGCCAGCAGTCCCAGTGCCTGTCTCCTCATGACAGTGGTACTTTGTTTTCTTTGGCAGATTTTGCTGCCTGAGTTTCAATAGAGATGCTCTCAGTCTCCTTCATGGACATGACCCCAGCAAGAGCCCCTGGGCCTGGCGGGCAGGGCAGGGCAGGGCAGGGCAGGNTGGCGGGCAGGGCAGGGCAGGGCAGGGCAGGGCAGGGCAGGGCAGGGCAGAGCGACGTCCTGGAGGGGCTGAGGGAGCTCCACTGATCTGAGCAGATGCCACCCCAGTGTGCTCAGAGCAACTGGGCACTGGCTCGGAACAGGCTGCTCCATGTGCCATCCCCTCCCTCTCCACAGTCCCTCACTGGCTAAGCCAAGCTGCCAGACCTCCCCTCAGAGGAAAGAAACAGCTTTCCCTCAGTCCCTCACAGTGCAAAACACAGGTTAAAATGTTTCCTTTTATGTGAAGAGAGTAAGGGTGGCTTTGCCTGCAAGTGAAGTGGCTGTGGTGCAAGGAGGAGTGAAGGAAAAGCAACTGTAAATGAAACTTCTTCACTGCAGCCAGGAAAATGCCAAAAGGGGCCTAAACAGATGGATATTATGGCCTCAAAGAGCTCAGCTGTCTTGAGGACACAGCAAAGAGCAGTGTCCTGAGCTGCGAACAGGGTGCAGCCAGTGCTGGATCTTGCATTTGTGTCACAGCATCCCCTGGCAGCTCCAGGCTTGGGGCAGAGCAGCTGGGAAGTACCCGCTGGGAAAGGACCTGGAAATGCTGCTGGGCAGCAGCTGAACATGAGTCAGATGTGCCCAGGTGGGCAAGAAGGTAAATGGCACCTGGCATAACAGGAAGGACACTGAGGGGCTGGACCATGTCCAGGGAAGGGAGCAGAGCTGGGGAAGGGGCTGGAACACCAGGAGCAGCTGAGGGAGCTGGGGGGGCTCAGCCTGGAGAAAAGGAGGCTCAGTGGGACCTTCTCACTCTGCACAACTCCCTGACAGGAGGGGGCAGCCAGGTGGGGGTCGGGCTCTGCTCCCAGGGAACAAGGGACAGGACAAGAGGAAATGGCCTCAAGTTGCCCCAGGGGACGTTTAGATTGGATATTGAGGAAAATTCCTTCATGTAAAGGTGGTCAGGCACTGGAATGGGCTGCCTAGGGCAGTGGTGGAGTCTCCATCCCTGGAAGTGTTCAAAAAATCAGTCACGGTGGTGCTTTGTGGCATGGGTTAGTGGGCATGGGGGTAATTTGATCAGTGGCTGGACTTGATCTTCAGGGCCTTTTCCAACCTCAATGACCCTATGACTCTAAATGCAGCACGAAGTAGGGGCCTCACACAAGCCCCAGCAGTACCTCTTCCCACTGCCTCTCCTGGGAGAGCCTGGGATGAGCCTCCCTGACCCCTAGGTCACTGCCCACCCCTGTCCCCCCGTGGCACTGACCTGGGAGAAGAGCAGGTACCCGCACTCGTCGCAGGGCAGCATGTCATCCACCAGCACCGTGGTCCATGTGCCGTCCTTGCACAGCCGCACCTGGTAGGCACCCTCGGGGCACAGGGTCCTGGTGATCATCACCCTCTCCACCAGCTCCGGCCGCTCGGCCAGCACGGCCAGGGCGCTCAGGAACCTGCCGGGCAGGCGGGGCGGCCTCAGCGGGGCACAGGCAGGCAGCGCGAGCTGCCCAGCCACGCAGCGCTGGGAGGGGGTGAGGCAGAGCATGGGCTACAGCCTGGGGGCATAAATGGGTTTGAGTAGGGCTGAGGGGGCCGAGCTGGAGCTGGAGGAAGAGGGGGGAAAGAGGGAAGGGGGGGGAAAGTGTCAGCCCGGCTCACTCGCCCTTACCAGCAGTTTCCCAGCAGTCCCTGCAGAATGTCCGAGGGCCGGGGCGTGCGGAACACTGACCACTTCACTGACCGGTCCTTGAAGATGCTGCAGTTGATCTCGTGGGGCCGCAGCCACTGCTTCACCCGCTGCTGCACGCTGTCACCTTCCGGGAACCCCACGGACTTGGGCCCAGGGGGGAAACTGTCGTCTACAAAATTGACTTTGTTCTGTGAGAGCAAAAGGCAAGGAGAGCATCACTTGGAGCCACTTGGGACTGGGGGGCCTGGAGAGCCTCCCACTGCCCCCCTGAGAGAGAGCAGAGCCCCCGGCCCTCCTGCCTGGCCCAGGCAGTCCCTTCCCAGCCCTGCAGGGGGGCAGGACTGGGCTGGTGTCAGCTGGCAGCAGCAGAGATGCTTTTTGTGCGTCGGGTCCAGCATTCAGCCTTGCCTCGGGCTCATCTCTCTGGCCCCAAGCTCTGGGCTGTGACTCCAATCTGCCTTTTTCTGTTTCACAGGAGCCTCCCCGGGCAGGGACCGTCTCACACTTTGTGCTGGTGCTAAAAGCTGGGCTGTGGGGGGCCTTGGCTGCCTCCAGAAGCAGCAAAGCCTGCAAACAGCAAGGCTTCGAGGAGCCACCTGGCACACAAACACTCCTCAATCCGAGCCTTGTCCCTGCCCCGGAGGGGACACGGGGGCTTGGCAGCCCTGTGCCACTCCCCAGGCACATCCATGGGGGATGGGAGGGGCAGCTTTTGCAATTGCATTCAGCCGCACCACAACCAGGCAAGCAATTCCAGAGTGAGGGTATCCCACGTCCCAGCCCTCCTGCAATAGCTGCTGCGTAATAAATAAATAGGATGGGTGGAAGAGCAGGTAATCCCAGAGGCATTAACCACATGGATGGAAGCACAGAACTTCACCAAGTGGGGAAGGGTGGCTTTTTCAGTCTGACACAGGGTGAAATGAGAACAGGTGTTTCTTTGTTATTGTTAATTAAATTAAATTAAATGCTTCCAGCAAAAGCTGGCTCTGATTTAAATTAGCTTTGTGCACACCGAACTAGTAGTTGACCTCCTCTTTTGTGGCAATCCTACGTGAATGCTTCCTTTGTGGTGCCTCAATTAGCACCTCCAGCTCCTCTTTTGCAGGAGGGTGTTTTTCAGCTAATAGCTGTCCTGCTCTCTCAAGAGGAGCGTCTGCCCCGTGCAGCTGAGGAGCAGCCACCATTCCAGCAGCCTCAGTCACATCCCGGCTGGGGACTGGGATGTGACCCATCCTGGGCTCTGCAGGAACCTGCTGTGCAAGGCCACGAGGACACGAGGGAGGGGATTCTCCCTCTCTGCTCTGCCCTTGTGAGACCCCACTTTTGTCCAGCTCTGGAGGACTCAGCACAAGAAAGATATGGATCTATTAGAACAGGTCCAGAGAAGGCAATGGAGATGCTCCAAGGGCTGGAGCCCCTCTGCTCTGGAGCCAGGCTGGGAGAGCTGAGGGTGTTCACCTGGAGAGGAGAAGGCTCCAGGGACACCTCAGAGCCCCTTCCAGTGCCTAAAAGGGGGCTTATAAATAAGAGGGAAAGCGATTTTCCACATGGACAAGTAGTGATGGGACAAGGGGAAAGTTTTAAACAAAAGGGGAGAAATTTAGATTGGATATTGGGGAAAAATTCTTCCCTGTGAGGGTGGGGAGGCCCTGGCACAGGCTGCCCAGGGAAGCTGTGGCTGCCCCATCCATGGAAGTGTTCCAGGGCAGGATGGACAGGACTTGGAGTAACCTGGTCTGGTGGAAGGTGAGGTGGGTTGGCAGGGTTGGAACGAGATGAGCTTTAAGGTCCCCTCCAACCCAAACCATTCTGATTCCGTGATTCCAGCGGAAGAGGTCAGCTCAGCACTGCTCCCCAACAGAAGAGAAAGGGTAAAGCTAAAATAGGGACCACACACTGAGAAGAGCTGGAAAAGGCATCCCTGGAATAGCAGAGGAAGGAAAACCCACAGCAGGAGCTCGAGCAGAAATCCTGGCAGGGAGCAGCAAGAGGGGCTGCTCCACATGACGTGGGGCAGGGGAACAACAGACGGAGGAGAACTTGGCCAGCCTGACTCCTCCAGGGGAAGGCTGAACAGCCTGGGAAACAGTCGGACAGCAGGGAGCTTGGAGGCTGCCTCACACGGCAGCCTGAACAGGAGCACTGGGAGGGACATCGGGAGCAGAGCGAGCACAAGGATGGGAGCAGCACTGTCCCTGCACTGCTGCCAGGCTTAACCTCTCACCTAAACAGTGTCAGAGCACAGCGGAGGTTCGGGTGCAGGGGGATTTTTGGGGAGATGGCCCATGCTGATCTAACAGCCCATTACTGGTGGGTTAAGGAGCACAACAGGCTCAGCCAAGGCTTCGACCAAGCACTGCAGGACGGGGCAGGGCAGGCTCCCCATCCTGGCAGTGCCACACTGCTAATTCAGCCTGGCCATCGTGATGATTCATCCTTCAGGCCTGATTCCTGATGTAACAGATGTTCCCTGCCTACAAAAGAGGCTATTCACTTGCTTAAAAGAGGGGGATAAGCAGAATCTGGGTCTCTGCTATAAAGACACCCACGCCTGTCAGGAAGGACACGCAGCAATTTAAAAAAATCCACAACCCCAAACAGGATCATTCTCAGAGCTTCCCCTCCGAGCCAAACATCTCTGTTCCCTGGACTGAGCAGTGGAGGCACAGGAATGGACATGCTCCTCAGACCAGGCAGGAAAAGCCTTGTCTGTACGTCAAAATGGGACTGCAACTCCCTTTCCATCTGGTCCAGAAGAGCTGGAGGCTTCCCCCAGAAGCAGGCCAGAGAAAGCAGCATTCACAGGAGCTTTTAATGCCATACAGGGGAAAAAAATGAGGCCATCAGAGTGGTGTTTGAGGCTGAAACCCAACTGATTGAACCAGATACTTCACAGTGGGAAGGTGGGTGCTGGCACGTACTCCTGAGACCTTCAACTAGAGCCAGGCTACAGCTCCAGCTCAGCTGGCCTGCCCAGAACAGGGGGAGCCATTTGTGCTGCACCTCTGCATTTTCAACACCCAAAGCAAAAACGTCAAGGCCCGGCTAATGGTTCTGAAACACCTGCAGTTGCTGGCAGTGGCAGCAGTTCCTCTGCCTGCACTCTCATCCTGAGCCTCTGCTTGTTGCATCCACAAACAGCAGTGCCACCAGCAAACCTGGACGCACTCCCTGCCTTTCCCACCACTAGACACTGGAAGGAGATGGACTGACCACCTAACGACATCCCCTTCATCCCAGAAATTCCTCCTCACTGACTTAAAACACCACTGGGTTTCAGAGTTAACAGGTTTAGCACTAGGTTTTAGACTCCCTCACCCTTGCACCAGGAGTGGGCTGTATGGGCAGTCTTCACCCCGGAGATTATTCTGCACCAAAATACGACATTTCAGTGTTAACAACCAGCAGCCAGCTGTTGCAAGGGAAGATCCCTGGAACCCAAGGCATGGGAGGTGCTGCCCCAGAGCTATGGGGGAGGCAGAAAGGGAAGCCAGGAACAAGCAAGCACTCACCTCCCGGCAGAAGGTCACAATGTTTTCCCACAGGGCTTTGGCCTCACCCTCATCCGTTTGCCTCCTCTTCTCCACGTGCATGCTCTCCCTCCTCTTGAGGGGCTTGAGGCCCTTGCGCTGGGCCACGTACTGCTGGGGGGTGTGGCAGGCGCCGCAGTGCTTGGCCTTCACCTCGTTCAGCAGGGTGCAGGCGGGACAGGCCCACTGGCCTGGCCTCTCCTGCCCGCTGGGCAGTGGGGCCGGGAAGAGCCGGGCGACCTTGCGTGCGGATGGGGCCTTGGTGCCACAGGAGCAGCTGGTCCTGTCACAGGCTCCGCAGTCAGGGCAGCGCGGGGCCGGCTCGCCCGGCGCCCCGTGCTCCTGGAAGCCGTGCAGCTTGGAGGAGCCACACACCTTGCACTTCTGGGCCTGCGTGGGGTTCTTGAGGGTGCACTTGGAACAGGACCAGGTGGTGAAGTCAGGGCTGGAGGGGCTGCACGGAGTGAAGCGCACTGAGTCCCCCACCAGGTTGATGGTGTCGCTGCCTTTTTGGGTGCTGCAAACCTCGCACTTGCTGGCCCCGGCGGAGTTGAGCAGGGAGCAGGAGCTGCACTTCCAGTGGGACGGACTGACCTCCATCTCCTCCTCCAGCACGCTCAGCCGTTTGTTGGACAGCAGGTCCGGGAGGCGTGCGGCAGGGGCAGCCCTGGCCTGGCCTTGGGGAGAGCCCTTCTGCCCCGCGGCGCCCGTAGCTGCAGGCTGGGAGCCTTCGGGGCCCGGCATCTGCAGCTGTGGGGGCACCTCCCGCCGGCTTCGGGGCACAGGGTTGTTCTGGAGCCCTGGGGAGAAGGGGCTGAAGGCTGGTATCTTCTGGGCCTCTTGTTCCATAGCCACTGGGCCCTGTGTGGCCATGGCATCACCATCAGAGATCTCTGCAGAGACGGAAGGCTGTGGGGTGGAGGGGGCCATGTGGAATCCGGCTGGGGTAATGACTTCAGGGACGACCAGCGCCTCTGGTGGGATCTTGGGCAGGGAGAGCTTGCGTGGGCCACCACAGGCAGAGCAGGAGTTGGCCACGGGCGTGTTGTGCAGGGTGCAGCGCTGGCAAGCCCAGCCGCTCTCCAGCTCCGCTTCATCGGGGCTCTTCCCCTCTGAGTCCTCGCTGCTGCTTTCCACCTTGGCAGCCTCCTCCTTGGACGTGCCCTTGGGCTCCACCAGCACGGCAGGCTTGGGCAAGATGCCGTTGATGACGGGCAAAGGGGAGCCACTGGGTCCTGGCTCCGGGGTGAAGCCACACACCTCACAGGTTTCCTTGCCCAGAAAGTTCCTGAAGGTGCAGCGGGCACAGGCCCATTTCTGTTCCTCCACGCTGAGCCGCAGGATGTGGTTGAGGTCGGGCTTCTGGCGGGGGGCCTCGCAGATGGAGCACTGGCGCTGGCCCACGGGGTTCAGGAAGGTGCAGCGGGTGCAGGACCACTCGCGGACGGCAGCCATGGAGCCGGGAGAGTGGGAGTGGCTGCAAGAGAGAAGACACAGTGTGAGACCAAGGCCACCTGGGATGCAGGGGTACCACGTGTTTCCTGGACTGGCATGGTCAGGACCTTGCTTCCAGGAAGGGAACAACCATCAATCCAGTCACTGCTCTCCAGGCACTTGCTCCTTTGGCACTGATAAATTCTCCAAGTGTGTGGCAATGCATTGGCTTCCAACCAAAACGCTCCAGGAAGGGCAAAAGAAGCAGCCCCAGCACTCACTGACCCCATTCTCACAGTGAGGTTGTGCCCTGGTGAGCAAACAGACATCTCTGTGCCCAACCCTGGCAACTCTGTGTGTCTGCAGGTCGTTTGGATCTCTCTGGAGGAGGTGAAACCCGGCTCTGCCTTCTTGCTGTTCCAGCATCAATTCTTTCCTCCTTCCCTACTCCACCCCACCTCTGTCTCACTTTATGTTTCTGTCTCCTTCCTCTCCTTCCAGCTCCACACCACTTATCCACACTGGGATAACTGTGTTATCCCACACCAGACACCACCAAGCCAAGGAAGGCAGGTTTTGGTGTGCAGAGGTGCTTCTACCTGGCTGTAAGTTTTGGGGCCAGAAGCCTGGCTCAGCCAGCCCGGGAGCAGTAGCTCCATGGTGCCAGGACAGCTCACCAGCGGCTTCCCAGCTCAGCAAAGAGGGGCACCATGTCCCAGCTCCAGGTGCTTCCCCACTTATCTGTGAAGCAGAGAGGCCATAATGCCCTTCTGGCTGCACCAGCCCTGGGTTTCAACCTCCAACGTTACCTGGGAATGCCTGAAACCCTGATGGGAGAATGGGTCCAACACACGCCAGAACCATCTCATCCCAGGGCAGGAGGTCACAATTACGTTTTCGAGGCAGGTTCAATTTCCAGAAAGTGCAGCAGCACTACCAGCTCCACGGACCATGGCAATCCCTGGGTTGCAGGGAGCAGCCTTCCCCAGTGCAGCCCTCCTGGTGCTTTCAGGATGCCATGTGCGCACGCACACTGAGAACAAATCCCAGCCCTGCACGCTGCCCTTTGTCCCCTGGTCAGGGTCATTTCCTGCAGCTTGGAGCAAAGATGGGGCTAAAGCAGAGTTTTCTGCTTCCTCCTCCTTCACACAAGAACAAACCAGCTCTCCCTCAGGTAAACATGCACCAGGAGCCTGGAGCCCTCCCTCCACGCACTCCTGCTCCCAGATAAGATGGCCAAGTCTTAAACCCAGTTTTGAACCCAAGCTCCAGGTCAGCTGTGCCTCTCACCAGTAGAGCAGGCCCCTTCCAAGCCCTTCCACCCTGCTCTGCTTGCCTGAGACCACGGACAGAGTCAACTGTGCAGAAGAAGCCTCCAAGTCCATGCCATGCCCTCAGCTCTTCCCAAGAACAGCAAAGTCAGACCTGCAGAGACCAAGAGCAGCCTAAGTCATGGGAGCTGCACCTCAGTGGGCTCACCACTGGCTCCCTCTTCAGTGTCCCTTCAACAACCAAGTTCAACCACCACATTGGCTGGAACAAAGGGAAGGAGGGTGTTTTATGCCATAAAGGGCAGGCACAGACAGCTCTGAGATGCCGGTGCAGCCTGTGGAAGGAACCAGGTCCTGGCTGGTCTCCAGAATCCCAAGCAGCAGCACCTGCACACGCAGCTTCCTAAGGCTCTGAGCAGACTGCAATGCAGCAGCGGGGTCTGGAGGGGCAGAGGATGCAGCCAGAACCCTCCCCGGGGAGGAGGGAAGTGACCCTCCCTTTGGCTGGTACATGAGAAACTCTCCTGGGAACACTGCAGCAGCAGCAGCAGCAGCAATCCAACCACATTTCCACACCATGCTCCACAGCCACTGGAAGAGCAGCTCCACCTCACAGAGATCAGATATAACCTTCAACTCCCTTCTTAAATCAAACATTTCTCTAAATAAAGACTGAAATCAAGAAATCCATTTTACTGCAAGAGAGAGCTTGAAAATTCATTCTGGTTCATATACGGTGCCTGCATCGTTTGAACTCTGCAAGGTGTTTATTTACTGGAGTTATTCCCAGCTAAGAGAAATATAAACATTGATTTTTCTGCCTCAAGTCCTACAGCTGGGAGCCACTGTACATCCCTCTCCCCTGTGGCAGCACCATGTTCACAACATCTGAAAGGGAGATCATTCCTCGAGCAGAGGAGGGGAAGGAGCTGCTGCCCAGCTCTGGCAGCAAATGGGGCCATGAAGGGCACCGTGATCCTGTCACATCCATTTGTCTTACTGGGTGAGGTTGATCAAACCACAGGCATCAGCAAAAGGCAAGAGGAGGCTGTCAGCAGCCTGTGCCATCCACCTCCATCCTCCTGCAGTGTTCCATGCTGTTACTCAGTGTACACTGTGCAGAAGAGCACTGGCTCCAAAAAAACCACCTCGAAATGCGGATGCCATAGTGCATGCTGTGGATTGGGACATCCAGCCACCAACCTTCCTGCTGCACATCCCTCACACCCCCATGGTCCTACCCAGTAGGCAAAGGCTTCTAGCAATGCTACCACGGGACCGTGGAAGGAATCACCCTGTCCCTTCCCACAGAGAAGAGAAACCCAGGATAACCTAAAAGACAGAAGTACCACAATTCCGGGTTCTCAGCCACCAATCCTCCAGCCTCGGCAGCTGGCAGGACACCAGCCGGCAGCCTGCCTTCCTCATACCCCTGCCTAGGACTGATGGACAATTCCAGTCCCTGCCCGGAATGGAATTTAATTTAGGGCCCAAAGATCCCAGAGGGCACCAGGCTGGAACCTGCCTTTACATGGTCCAAGCCATACCAGAACGTGGTGGGTTGGGGCAGCAGCCTCTGCCCCACAGCAACAACTTCCTCCCAAAACTGAACCAGCTGAAGGAGAAATCCATCCTCAGCCTGTCCAAGCACCACACTTCTCCTTAAACAGCCTGGCTGGCTCCTTTCCCAGCAGGCAACAAGGCTTCATGAGGAAACAGGGTTATCTCCAGCACCTATTCACCAGGCCCATCTGCTGTGTGTTAACACAGTCACTCTCCAGCCCCAGCAAACACAACTGAGATAAACATCGCCTGCCACCTTCCCGCGGGAGAGGAGCTCCTCTGAAACCAGGGACCTGGCAGCCACCCACCCACGGCAGGGCTTTCCTGGGGGACACCGCACAGGGAGCACGGTGACGCAGGTGCTCCGCTCCGCAGCCTGGCAGCAGGGAGCTGCTGGAGGCTCTTTTGGGGTGCACACAAGAAGGGCAGCTCAGGGTTCAAGGAAAGGGTAACAGGGTACAACCCCACACGTCCAGCAGCATGGACGGGGCTGGATCCGCATGGCTGTGCTTCCCACCACAGCAGCTCTCCCTAACCAAGGCAGGAGACATCAGCTGGCAGGAGGCACCATCGCGTTGGCAGGAGTGCCCCTACCTTGGCAATGGCAGCAGTGTAATTATCATGCTTAAAAAATAATATAGAAGGTACTCAACCAAACAGGCAGCTTTCAGCACACTGATCAGGTCCCAGGGAACCTCACCGCTCCAGGGATTAAGAAGGTTCCAGCTGGTCACCTTCCAAAACCACTTCAGGACAGTGATATCCCCGCCCCAGGCTCTGCTTGCTGAGCGATGAGTTTGCTGAGCCCTGTGTGTCCAGCTGCTGCAGAGCCCTGGCTCCTACATAGCCATCGAACTGGCCAGAGGTGGCCACCACCTTTGGGCACCATCTGGGACTCCGGACTTCTCTGAAGCAGGGCAAAACAGGAAGGAACAAGGCAGGGTAGGAAATCGGGAAGTGCCCAAAACCTGCAGTTTGCGTCTTTCCCGCTGGCAGGGAGCTGGTGGTGTGCCAGGGCTGTGTGATGTGCAGCTGAGCTCCAGGGCAGGAGATGGCACCCAGCCCTGGGCAGAAGCACCCTGGACTGCCAGAGAACGGCTCGAGGTGACCTGGGCACCGGAGTGAGAGATCCCAGGGCTCTGCTGCAGAGCCCACACTGGCAACAGGATTAGAGGAGCTTGTGTCAATCACACACAGCAACACAATCAGGCTGTTTCTCTAAATAAAACTCCTCCAGAGCAGCTAAAGCCTTAAAACTTACAGCTTCATTTCTCTCCTGCAGTAAATAAAAAAATAAATAAAAATCAATTGTTCTAGTCAGCAACACAAACCCTGAGCTCTCTGACACACAATGCATCCCAGCAAAATCCTCACTGACAAATATAAGAAAAAGCACTAGAATTTTGTGGAAGAAAAGAAAAATCACCAAAAACCCCTAAACAAATCCTGCCTCAATGTCTGTGAGCTGTGAATCCCTTCCCCTCAACCCCATGCTTTCTATTTAATATTTCCCATTTGATTTTCTTCCAGTAGCACTGCGGACCCTGACCTAGGAGAGGACTGCTGAGGCTTCTCCCACACGGACCTACCACATCTCCAGAGCCAGCGGGAGCAGAAGGCACCTGTGCCACCAGGAAGGAGTGCAGGAGGTCAGGAACCACTCTGAATCCCTCTGGCAGTGCACTGTTAGGAGCACACGTGAGTTGGGATTATGAAGCCCAGGCGAGGAGATGCTGTTGGCTGAGCTGACTCACTCTTGCAGAGCCAGGCAAGGGCTGGGAGGCTGGACCTGGAAGGTTGCAGCAGATATACTGGCAGAGCAACACAGAAACACTGGGAGCTGGGACTTTCCACTTGGTACAAGTTTCTGTAGGATCATCAGTGGAGACAAACAGTCTCTGATTCACACTTCTGAACCCCCGAGGCTATAAAGTAAAGTGTCACCAGCTCCGTGCTAGCATCATCCAAACAGGGCAGGTTGCATAAGTACTTCCAAATCCTGCCTCCAAAGCGGAACAAGAAAATAAAACAGGCTTTAATACCAGTGACCTTAACCCTATGCTTCCAGGACCCTTCAAACTCAGGATATTCTGTCTTGGAGAGACACGGACAAAAATAAAGCACCAGAAGGGACCTGTCTCTTTGCCCTTTTCTCCCAGATCTGCTGAGCAAGGGCAGAGACAGCAAAGAGACCCTCCCCTAACTCAGCCAGCTCTCCTGGAGCACCATATCAAAGTGACCAAGTCAGGCAGTGCCAGGTGGTGCCACTGCAATGGCACAAACATTTCCAAAAACCAGGGGCTGCACCTCTCCACGTGCGTGCAAAAGCAGCACCCCACTTCCACAAGAGTGAGCATGGAGGATCCCAGGGTAACTCTGGTCAGAAGAGACCTCACGGGGGGTCTCCAGACCAAACTCCTGCTTCAAGCTGAATCTCTTAAAGAGATTGCAGCAGCCTTAGACAGTTTGGTCTTGAAAACCTCCAAGCATGGAGACTACACAACCTCTCTGGGCAGCGACCTCAGCTAACTGACTGTCCTTGGGCAGAAATGCTCCTCCTTATATCCAGTCTAATACTCTCCTGTTTCATCCTATGTTTGTTGTTTCCTGCCCTCCCACCACGTGCTGCTGTGAAGAGCCTGGCTCTGACCTCTGGATGATGTGTCTGTACGTATTGGTAGGGCTCCTTCAATGCTTTCTCTCCAGCTGGAACTAATCATGAAATCATGGAACGGTTTGAGTTGGAAGGGACCTTAAAGATCATCCCATTTTAACCCCTACCATGAGCAGGGACACCTTCCACTAGCCCAGGGTGCTCCAAGCCCCGTCCAACCTGGCCTCGGACACCTCCAGGGACCCAAGGGCAGCCACAGCTTCTCTGGGCACCCTGTGCCAGCGCCTCTCCACTCTCACAGGGAAGAATTCCTTCCCAATATCCCATCTAACCCTGCCCCCTGGCAGTGGGAAGCCATTCCCCCTTGGCCTGTCCCTCCATCCCTTGTTGAAAGTCCCTCTCCAGCTCTCCTGGAGCCCCTTTAGGCACTGGAAGGGGCTCTGAGGTGTCCCTGGAGCCTTCTCTTCTCCAGGTGAACACCCCCAGCTCTCCCAGCCTGGCTCCAGAGCAGAGAGGGTCCAGTCCTAAGTGATCAATTCAGTGGGCTCCTCTGGACTCATTCCAGTAGGGCAACGTCTTGTGCTGAATTCTTGACTGAGCCCAGCTCCCTCACCCTTTCCTTGCAGGACTCACACTCCAGCACCCTGACCATCTTAGAGCCCCAACATCAAAAACAGCTCCAAAAAGGTCACCACTTTCTTTGTGCAACCTCCAACACCAGATATCTCCTTCAGCCAGGACCAGAGCTGGGGCCTTGCTCTGAGCTCACTTTGTTCCTTCAGTTGGTGGAAGGGAACCACAACAACTACAACTACACAAATTCCTCTTTTGTTGAAGCACTTGAGGAAATAAAGACTTCTTGATCCTGAAATATTAATTTTGAGTGCTCCGGAGCTTTATCATATATTTATTTCTGCTCTCAGTCTTTAGTGTCAGTCCAGGACAAACTGTCAAGGAGTTCCCAGAAACACAGCTTTGGTCGGGGACAAAAGATCAGCCAAGGGACCAGCCTGGTCCCCTTCCATGACAAACTCTCCTGTAGCCAGGACATCCCTTCTTTCTGGAGGTTCCCTCCTCCCAGCCCGGTATCAATGCTCCTGACCATTCACTGGGGCAGGACAATCACATTTATGCAGAAAATGCCATTTTCTACAAGTAATAACCTGCAATGAATTGAAACAGGACAACTCTATTTGTCCTGTTCAATAAAGCAATGGTGACAGGCAAAAAGCCCTCATCAAAGCAGAAGGGAGGGGAAAGAAAAGGTCTAATTCTGCTGCAGGAAACCATGCAAGGGTGAGCACTTGATGGTGAATGGGGCCATTAAAGACCCAGCAACACCACATAACCCTCGCTAGAAGGTGCCAAGAGGCTCAGACAGACACAAGGAGTTTCCCAAGCTGATGACGCACTCCAGTTCCTGGGAATTTCTTGGTCCCATTGCACCAAACCTCCAGAGGGTTCTTGCACAGTTTCTATTTACTTTTTTATTTTCCCACACTGGACACAGCTCTGGCAGCTCAGATGTGCTCCGACAGCCAGGGAGAGAAGAGGCTGGGAGTTTTAATGAGAAGTTCCCAGGGGAAAGCTGAACTCTGCTAATGAGATGTCTGAGAGAAAAAACACTGGCCCAGCTGTACAGAGTGCACTCAGCACAGGAGTTTTCTGGCAGCCAACTAAGCCACAGAGCACGCTCTCAAACTGCAGCTGTCCTGGCAATTTACTCTCTTGTCACCTCCCAAAAACAGGGATTGCCTGTCAGATGTGAAGGGTGAGAGGGGACATCTTGCTATGGGACAGACAAGAAAGGACTTCACAGAATCACAGAATGTCCTGAGCTGGAAGGGACCCACAAGGATCATCCAGTCCAAGCCCTGGCCCTGCACAGGACACTCCAACAATCCCATCCTGTGCATCCCTGAGAGCTCTGGGCAATTCCAAGGCAATGTTCTGTAAATACAAGTGCTTGCAAGGGGTGCAAGTGGGACAGAGAACACACTCCTCTATCCTTCACCAGCCACGAAGAGACACCAAGGAATGTGTTCAGAGTGTGGTGGGAAACAGGAGGAGGGCAGAAGCACAGCTGGCACTCCAGAGCACCCTGAAAGCTCCTGTGACACACACCAAAGTCTGGCTTTGATGGAGAACGGAAGTTGAGGAGACTGTCATTGCTTGCAGAGTCCACGGCTGAAATCCCTGGGTTTTGTTCAGGAAAAGGGAGGGAAGAGGCAGAGTCTTTGAAGGGATCTGCCCATCTGAAGTTCCTGGAGTTGCTGCAGGAATGCCAAGTGAAACACACTTGGAAGGAGCGTGCCTCACGCTGGCTTCCCTCCGAGCCTAGGGACACATGGGGAGCGTTACCCTAAACCGATGGACAGGAGACAAGAGACTTTCATCATTCTTCATCAAAGCAGAATCAGAATCTGGAAGGCTTGTCTTGTGAGAAAAACAGGCTGTGCATGATTAGCCTTTAGTACACCTTAATTGCTGCAGTGTTGTAAGAAATGAGCTCTCAGAAGAAAACCAGTTTGGCTGGCAGAGCACAGGCACGCTGGGACAAGACCATTCCCAAAGGCTCCTTGGCTAATGAGCAGGTTTCCCATATGTCTGCCAGGGCAACAATAACAATCCCTGGGGATACAAAAGGAGGAGGCAGACTGAGTGTTTCAAGGAGGTCAGCAAAGTCCAAGTTCTAGCTTTGCCTGGAAGTTTTGCAAGCTCTGGATTCACAAGCTTTTGATGAGGTCTCTCACCCTAAAGCAGCACCTCCTGCACCTGTCCAAGGTTATCAAGATGCAGGGCCCAGATGAGATGGCCAATGTGACTTCTTCAAAACCCAGGATGGGGGCACTCAGTAGCATGGGATCATCATGGGACAGGCTTTGGAGCAGCAAGGCTGGCAGGAGAACGACCCCTCTGGAGCCCCAGCCCTGGAGACAGCCACCAGCACAGCCTCAGCTCCTCCCAAGCTGCACTATTTCTCATTAAGATCAATTCCAGCCTGTTGTTATAATTAATAACCTCATCTTGCCTCCCTGCATGCGAGCAGGGGAAATTTCTGCAGTTGCAATCACACTTTACTTCAAAGAATCCAATTTAGCACAGCACTACTGCTGCCATCATTCCTCTTACTCAATGACTTTATTTACCTTTTCTGTACCTAATTTCCCCAGCCCTTTGTGTGCCTGGGGAAGTTAAAAGCAAAAAACACTGAGTTCCATTTGCACCCAAATATTACAGCAGGGGGAGGAAATTTGTGTCTTTAACTCAGGCCAGCACCGTACTATGGCCATTAACACATTGATTTGGCTCGAGGAGGTGATGAACTGAACAGCCTTGCTTTGACTACACAACACTGACTTTGACCAAAATCTACATATAATGGATATTTGAACCCTCTCAAGAGCAAATACAGAAAGGAAGTACAGCAGTTTTATAGGGGTTTGTCACAGTGGCACGAAATCGGTGTAACTTGGGTGCAGAAAGGACAAAGGACCTCCGGTTCTGCCAAAACATCTGTGAGTGCTTCAGTGTGCCTGCACCTCCCAAAAAAAGCTGCTTTTTCAGGGGAAAAAAGCCACAGTCCTCCACTAAATGCAACACAAGAATTCAAGAATTTTATGGGTTTTTGTCAATAAAAGGCCTGAATCCCAGAAGACTCATGGCCCCAAGTTCTGTTGGATACTTGTAGCTTCAGCTTCTTGCACACTTGGAGCAAGGAAACACTTTGAGAAATGTAGTTTTGTTCTTTAGAAAGCCTGGTAAAAATTGGATCAGCTACCCTGTAAGGTTTTTATAATTACACTCTATCTGTGGTCTGAGCAGAAAGTTTCCCACGTAAAATAAAGCTGTCCAGCAAAATTCATGAGCACCTAAAACAGAGGAAGCACTGAACATGTGAGCAGGTCACATCACACCGGGATGGGAACACAGATCTCCAAGCCTCCCCTGATGTTAGGACAGTGTAAGATGTATAGAAATCAGGGAATATCAAGAACAGCAGGGAGAGGATTTATGACCAATGCACCAGCTCTAGGACTAGCAAGACACTGGGGAGGAACAGCTGGGAAGATGATGTTCTTTAATACTACTGCTACACTAATTCATTTCAAATCATGGCAGGTTTTAATTTAAAAACCCAACAGAATCTTGAGTAGGAAAACTGGGAGGGACGGCCAGAGGAGCTCAAAATTGAAGGATTTCAGATGAAAGGTGGGAGGGAATGGAATAGAGGACATCTCTTTGGATGTCTCATGTCTGGAGAGCGAGGCATGGGACAGGTTTGAGGAGCTGCAAGTGATGCTCCGTGAGCAGCTCCAGACCCCCACCTCACTCTCACAGCCAGCACCACCAGCTCAGCTCCAAAACACCAGCCCGTACCTTCAGAGATGTAGTGGCTTGAAAAAACCTGAGTTGATAGACAGACTTGTAAGCCAATCGCTTCTCACGATTTCGCGTATCAAAGTCAGCACAGCCGCGGGAAGGGGAGCTGTTGGTTTCCAGTCTCTGCCCGGAGGGGTGGCCGGGGCCGGG
>VWZW01002472.1:27113-59313 GCA_013397115.1 Edolisoma coerulescens | reverse complement strand
AGAGTTGTTGCTTTCAGGCTGGAATTCGCTTATCCTTAAAAGAGATACCCATGGTAGTAGTGTAAAAAGACTGCAAAATTCATGAGAGAGAGATGGTTTTTTTTTTCACGGCAGCAGATCTTTTCTCCGGGTGGAATCTGGTTTTGCTTTCTAACAGTTTGGAAACCACGCTAAGCAGAAGGCGCCTCTTTTCCTCTCAGATATGGAAGAGACTTTTAAAGACTGCAATACCGACCTGAAATCACATGTTTGTTATCTTCTTGTGCAGTTTGGAAGAAGAGGGGAGTGTTGGGAAGAGAAAGGGGGGGTTTGGTTTAAGTTCATATTATTTTCTTTTACCTTTAATTCTGTTAGTAATAAACTTCTTTATATTCTTTAAAGTGTTGAGCCTGCTTTTTGCCCACTCCTAACCTCTTATCTCACAGAGAGTAAAGTACGCGACCTAAACTGCTACAAGAGGGTAAATTAAATCCCTTCTTCCCAGCATGAGAAGGAAATTCAAAGCCATTCACTTCCTTTGGGGCCTGTGCTGCTGGGGGATGCCACACGAGTGTGGAGGTGGCTGCCTGCCCCTCACGTGGCCCCGCAGAGGTTCTGGGATGCTGGGAGCTATCGTGGCACGGGCCTCACCACAGGGAAGGAGATGGGAGGACACTGGCACGCCTCTCTCTCCTTTTGTCCCACCAGGTCCCAGCCCTACATTGAGCAGGCTGCTATTTGCTTCAGAAACAACCATCTTTTTCCCTAAGTTCTCCCTGACAAAATAAATCAAGGCCTAGCTCCAAGGTGCAAATAAGACAAAAACCAACAGTAGTAAGAGCTTGGTACCATTTAGGATAGAGGGAGAGAGAAAGACTCGTGTTTCCATGAGGTCTGAGACTAAGGAGAGCGGGGCTGCAGCCTGGCAGGAGGAAGCAGAACCCCCAGCCTCCTCTTTCTCCTCTCCTACAGCTTTAACTTGGCCACCATCCCAGCTCCTGGCAGAGCTGCTGCCGGGAGCTCTTCCTGCAAATGAAGAAAGTTGTCAGGCCAAGCTCTGCAGTGGCACTGTCCCACGCCAGAGCAGGCAGTGCCCTTCCCGTGGCTGCCACCAACACTGGGGCACACCGGGCAGGACCATCCCGGAGAGCTGGAAGGCAGCAGGGCACTGTACTCCATGGCCAGCAGCTGTCAGGCTCCTCAGGATAATTAACAGCCTTAATGAAGAGCTAAGCCAGTCCTGGACCTCAGGAAAGCAGCTCATGCTTAATATGTCAGCCAACAAGCTTTGCACTGATCTGCAGAGAGAAAGACAGACTGCCAGGGGACAGAGGAAGAGAGGAACTCCAGCAGCTCCTGGCATCCCTGGAGTTCGGTGTGTGGTTGGTCAGGGCGTAGTAATGAAGCCACTGCAGCTACGCTACAAACGCCACCCAGCAGCGAGGAAAGGCGAGGACGGAGGCTCCTCCCAGAGCCACTGCCACCAACAGCACACCCTGCTACCTCTCCACATGCCTGGGCATGTCACCATCTCCTTTGGTGACAGAAGGTCAGAAGGCAGAGGGCAAACCTGAACAACCCCTCTCCTACATCAGGAACCCTGTCCAAAGAACACCAATCCCAGCAGACTTTGGTGCACAGAGCAGAGTCCCAGCTGAACTGGGTACTGCAGTTTGTACACAGACACACACACTCTCCACTGAGCCCCTGGCTCCACACACAACTTCCAAGTGCACTCACACTCCCTGCCAGGTGCTGGAAAAGACACACCAAGGCCTGGTGCAGCTGCTGGGCTGGAGCCACAGCCCTCCCGCTGTACTGAACTGGGCTGGAGAGGGGCTACCACGGACAGCAGGGGCTCTGGACAGCAGCAAACCCCACCAGCCTCACAGATGGCTCCCGCCTTCCCTGCTCTCGGAGCATCCGCACCTTCTCCAGCTCTGTTCCCCTTCCCAGGTCATGTCAGGCCAAGCAGCTGAATGTAAGAGCACACAAAATTCGTTGCTGCATCAGGCAAGCTTTGGAGAGCCTGTTGCCAGCTGCAGCAGGCTCTGCTCTCCTTGCAGGCTTGGGGGGAGGAAGAGCAAGGAGGGGGAGAAGCCGCCTCAGGTGCTGTTCAGACTCAGGGCAAAAGAACCAGCATCTCCCCCTCGCAGCAGGAGGGAGAAGCAATTTATTGTGACAAACGGTGAAAGCCTGCAGCGGGGTTGGCCCTTCCTGTCAAAGCTGGTGAACCACACCGAGAGAGGGGAGGGCCTGGCAGTCAAGTGGGATATGCATCACTCCTGGGGGGAAAACCATCAGCAACTCAGGTGAACCACGCTGCAAGAGATCCCTGCCTGCCCACCTGGGATGCTGGCGAGCACCGTGTGAGCCAGCCAGCCATCACTGCTTGTCCCCCACTCCTGGGGCTGCTAACTGCCACCTCTCAGTGTCCCCTGCTCCAGACGGGTCATGCCTCAGCCCTTCAGCCTCAAAAAGGGGCTGAAGGTTTGGGCAGAAGTGTCTGGGATGGGACACGGGGTTCAGGAGCATCCAGCAATGTAGCACAAGTGGGATGTTCATATCTGCACCTTGAGATCATAAGTGAAGTTCTTGTTGGTTGTGGAGAGTTCAGAGTCCAGAAGGACAGGAAATAAAATTCTTAACTTTTAAGGGACCTGAAACAAGGAGAATCTGGGATGCCAGTTGTCTGGATTAGCCAGCAGAGAACAGGCAGAAGCCCCTCCTGAAGCAAAGGAATTTCAGTGTCCATTTGGTCTCCAGTGAATACAGAGAGATGGCTGTGTCCTCCTCAGTTTGCAACACTCGCCTGGCTGCCACATTTCCTTTTCCACAAGGTATCTGGTGGGGTTCCAGACAGAACTGGGACTGATTTTCCCACTGCAACCTAAGCAACACCATCAGCACCCGAAAAGAATATGGCTTCACACCTGTACAGACTTCGTGTATGTACCTGTGCAGCTCTGTGCATGCAGCAAACAGTGGTGTTTTGGAGAGCCTTGGATTCTCCTTCCATGGGGACTAGACAGCAGCCAAAGCACTGACAGACCACTAAGCCTAAGACAAATTCAGAAATGAAATGTGAATCTCTCAAGTCCTGGCAATGCACCTTCACCATCCTCTAAATTCCTCTTACTGTACAGCAGAATGATTTCCAAACCTTTGGGTCAATCCGGAGCTGCTCTTTCTGAGCTGGAATAGCCACGTGTGGGAGCACACACTTCCCTGCAGCCCAGACTAGAAAGCAGCTGGAGTCGCATCTGAACACTGCAATGGGAAGATGAAAGACTTCCAGACACTCCTCTTTTTCCACTGAGCCCTTTACGGGCTCTTCTCCCCGCTCTCACTTCACATACAGCTCCTTCAGCTGCCAATTTTCCACAGGTGCTGAACTTCCAGATGCTCCTGGAGGCTTTTCCATTTTTAAATTTATTCTATTTAAATAACAGGGGCATATGGTTTATTACAGCTATTAAAGGGTGTGTGCATGTATGTGGGGGGAATCTGATCCTGAGATCCGGAAGGCCCCCAGGACCTCTGAGCACCCAGGCATCGGTGCCTGGCCCTAGAGGAGCAGAGCCAGCTCTGCCTGCAAACATCACCCGAGGGCTGTGAACGAGTTTCCAGCTCACCTACATCACACCAGGTCCTTCAGTGCTTGTGAGGAGGTTTATACCAGCCCAGGAGATAGTCAGGACTGCTGGGCCCTTTCTAGGACAGCTGCCATCCCCCGAACAGGATGAAGGCCAAATATCCAGGACAAGACCAGTGCCAGGATCTAACTAGGAGCTTATAGAGGGCTTCCATCATGCCAGTTCCACTAACAACAGCTCTGTGCATGAGCTGGGTTAGCATAGCTGAAAGAAGATCCCACAACACAGGAGCCAAGCTTCTCTTGGGAGAGAAAAGGATCCCAAGGGAAACCTGCTGTCCCTCAACCCAGCTGCCATGGTACCATGGGAGGAGCTCACAGATCTGGGCACGGAGATCCTTGGAGTAAGTTTTGATCAACTCTCTCCAGGTTCCATTTGAAACGGGCTCGAGAGCAGCACAGGCTGCTCTTTGAAGGAAGCCCAGGGATGTAGGATGCAGGATGTAGGCAGGGAGGCCTTTCAGCTGAGAAAGTGGGAAGGAAGGAAAGTACTGATGGGGCTGATATCCACAGTTATGTTTCACAATACAGCCTTACCTGCTCTCAGCAGGGAGGGGAGAAGGCAAGGAACGGAGCAAGAAGCTGAACTCATTAAGCTTCTCTCTCATCTCAGGAGCTGGGACAGCTTCAGCAAGGAGGGTGGACTCGTGGGACCAAAGGACACTTGTTTCCATCCATTTAGCTCCCCACACCTGAGGTATGTTTGAACAGTCACTTCAAAAGTAACCCCTGAGGAAAGCAGGCTGGATGAAGAGGAACCTCTACTTGTTGTTTTCGTTTCTGTCTTTAAGCCAATTGAAGAATTTCTTTTTAAGTGAGGGTCTGTGGTCTGTCTCAGAGAGCCTGTGCTCCCCAGAGCCCAGAGTGGGGTGGGGTGGCCATCTGGAGCCAGCACTGCAGGGACTTGTGCTCCTCTACAAAAAAAAGAAACTCTGCTCCAAACCCCCAGAATCTGTTTTCTAACACACTGCTGCAGCAGGTGCCTCTCCCCTTTGCACCTCAGTTTTCTCACCGGTACATCACACAAAAAGCAAGTGGTGTTGACATCAGGCAGAGTTATCCTTGTGTCTTTCAACACTTGCCCAGTGTTTGAAGAATCCAGCATGGAAAATGCCTTTGAAGCTTCACATCCAGCCAAGAAGAGGCCAAGATGAAGGCATGGTCTGTACTTTATCCTGGTCTCGTAATCACGGAACCACAGAACGGGTTGGAAGGGACCCTCAAAGTCCATCTCATTCCATGGGACACCTTCCACTATCCCAGGCTGCTCCAAGCCCCATCTAGCCTGGCCTTGGACACTTCCAGGGATGGGGCAGCCACAGCTTCTCAGGGCAACCTGTGCCAGGGCCTCCCCACCCTCACAGGGAACAATTCCTTCCTAACGTCAGGCTGGTGAAGCTCAAATGTGATGGAAGGGGGATACAAATACAGGCAGAACACATCCAAGGACACAGAATGGGCAGCTGGAAAACGTTTGCTGGGACAAACAGCTCCTGGTGTGGGACCGTGCGGACAGATCCCTTGCATGGACTAAATGGCAAAAGTTTTGCCTTTCACACACCACTCAGAGCTATTTTCCATCACTCCTCCCACCACAGCCCACAGAGGATACACACATTCTGCACCAGGTAACAAAAGCACCTGCATGTGCAGGGTAGTTTGGAGGGACAGGTCCATTTGCTCAGATGAAAACCACCTTGTACTGTCTTTAAGAACAGGGAATACACCTGAACAACAGCATTTGGAACTTCTGCTGGCAGCCCTTCTATTCCATGTTTGAGGCTGTTTCACACCACCTCCCAACGTACCTGGTGTTTAAACCGAAGGCTGGCGTGGGAGAAGAATTTTCCTGGTTCCCAGGACTAGAGAGATGTGGGACTAAGGCTATGGGCCCATACCTGGAAAAAGCCAGGAAAACCTGAAGGGACTGTAAACTCAGGATTTACCAACATGACCTTACTCCCACTGCAACTTACCTCACACGGAAGAGGAGATTTACTGGTGGCTGCCAAGCCAAATTGCTACTCAGCTAAAGATTTATGCTGCAATTTGTAGTGCTGTTAAAATAGAATTGGAAGAGTGGGGGGGGAAGAGAAAGAATGAAAGAGAGGGGAGGGGAAATGGATCAGGAGCAACACCACATCTCCAAAGCTGTCTGCTCCATCTCTCACATCTCCATTGAACCAATCACTCTGCATTTCCAGCTGCTGTGCTCCAGCCTTTAGACCCTGCAATGCCAATGCTTGGGCTTGCTTCGCAGCGGGGCACATGCATGGTACAGTTAATAGAAATCCGTCCATCTCCACAGCACCTGAACTGTCAGGCTCAATAAATACAACTGGCAGAGAACAGCACAAAAGGGACAGGGCAGCTGCAGGCTGGTGGCTGCTCACATGACTTCCACACTGCAGCCACCAAGGACAGGAGAAGGGACACCCTCATCCCAAACGCCACCCACTGCCTTCTCATTCTGGCACTGGTGAAACACCATTCCCACCTCCTGAGGTCAGAGGTGAGCTAAATTATCCCCTGCACCTCCAGGAACTTGCTAGCTCTGCACACCAGATCTGGAGGAATAAGGCTGTCAAGTCATGGATCCCTGCATGTGCACAGAGCCATGGGATTCCCCCACTGAGGCCCCCACTGCCCCCTCCTCTGAGGAGAAGCCAAGGAAAGGTCAGAGCGCCCTGCAGCTCCCAGGGAATCCTGGCTCTGCTCTGCACCACTGGGTGCTGACACACAATCTCCAAAAAATCAAAAGCAAAACCTCTTTAGTGGACTTCAACAGAACAGCTTTCCTTTGACATCAGGGAAACTCCCCACGCCCTAAGCCAGCCCTCTGTCTTGTACTGCCAAAACAATGAAGGAATTTCAGAATTACAGCCAAGGAGACTTTGGCCTTTCAGCCCCTGGGCATCCCCGCAGAAAGAGCCAGGCCAGGTTCATTCCTCATTCCAGAAACCACCCTAGGGCTGGAGGTTTCAGTTTACTGAGAGGTCAAACTGTGGATCCAAACTGACTCCCCAGGCACTGGGGAGCTCTCAAGCTCTGCCACTGAAAGACCTCCTTGATGTGCCCCAGCCAGCAATTGTGTGCAGTTTCTTCTTGCAAGGGAGATGGGAGAGGATGGGATCCTGTGCACAGGCTGAGTCCCACCAACAGCAGTGGATCAGTTTGTGTGTGTGCTCCTGACCTATAAAGGTCACTTCCCTTTCTCATGTGCCTGAACTTTAGAGGGGACAATTAGCCACAGCTCCCTAGAGGCTCAGTGGGATAAAACACACTGACGTTCCTGTGGTTTGGCTGGGAATGCTTCATCATGCACAGCCTACTTGGCATTTTCATTTCCTGGCACTGGTGGCTTCTAGGACAGTCCTGGGCCAACCTTCAGTGCCAATGTGCAGGTGAAATAGCTCTGGGTGTGCAGAGCGGACCCTGGCCTGTATCCTCTGGCACAGCATCCTGTGCAGGCAGTGACAGGGGCTCCCTCAGCATGTTGTAGTCCCCCAGCTTAAAACCCTTCCATGTACCTCCTGCCCCATCAGCACCAAGTCAATGGTGCCTCGAGGCCACCCCGGGCAGTTGCCAGTCACAGATCACCCTCCAGGATCCCATCAGCAAATACCAGGCTCCAGGAGGACACGGGAGCACTGCAGCACACCAGAAGCCCACCACGGTCCCAATGCCCCATCAAACACAGGTTCAACACAGGAATCCATACTTGGCCTCAGATTCAGTTTGGCGTCGCTATGCGCTTTCAAAACGGGGCTGTTTGGTTTCTCCAGCCTCTTGGACACAGAGAGGAGGATTTGGCAGGTTATACGGAAGGGCCAGGAATAGAGCAGAATAATACTGTGCTGGGGCAGACTGAGCCACACGACCACCCAGCACCCCAACCTGCTCCTTCTGCTCATGCCCCAAGCTCTAGAGCTATTGCCACCTTAACTGAGCCAGCAACACATCTGGCTGACTCGTGGAGCAGGCAGACAGGCTGGAATTAGCAGGGAAGCCCCTACAAGTTATACTGTACCCTGGAGGCCTCCAGGCTGGGTAATTCAGACCATAGCACTGTTTACTGCCTTGTAAAGATGACACACACTTAACTTAGTGTTTTGACAGCTGGAATCTTGAGGATGCTCCTGGCTGGAGCACATGCCATTAACCCTCCCGAGACCATGTGCTAGAGGGAAGCATTCTGCCAGCACAGCAACCCCAGAGAGGCCAGGCTGGGGCTGCTCCAACAGCTCAGTCCCTTCCCTGCAGCACAACACTGAGTTTTCTACCAAGGAGAGCAGCTCCTGCTGTTGTTTAAAGCTCCTGAACCTCATCAAGTCACATACACGCTCACAGACAGCCCTGGGAAAGCTCAGCACATGTACTCCTCAAGGACACCCTGAAGGACATCACTACCAACCTGCATGGGACAGAGGAGGAAGGAGCACACATGCCCTGGAGACTGAAATGCTGCACCAGACACAGGGGCCCTGTCAGCTGCTGAGTCCTCCCCACCACACTGCCACCAACAGCAGTCCCTGAGTAAGCCAGGGATGCAGTGCCCACACCAGTGTGCTCAGAAGACACATTCACTGTAGGAAAACATAACCCAGGGAAAACAGGTCACTGGGTGAAGCTTTGCTGGAGATTCTCTAGGGCGTGTGTAAAGTGCTCAACGCCAGTCACTGCACGTGCCACAGGGGCTGCTGGGCAAGACAACAGCAACGTCACTGATCAGTCCATTTGCAGCCTGAAGCTCCTGCAAAACAAAAGTCTTTCCACATTTCAGAAGCATCAAGTGTTTCCATGTTTGTCCCTCCCCACAGATGGACACAACAGCTGTGGGTAAGGCAGCAGGAGAAGCCTCAGCTCCTGGGCAGGGAGGGTACAGTTGGTGACATGGGTCTGATGGAATGTCCCAGTGCTGCATGGGGCATATGCCAGCCAACACCAGGACTCTGAATGAAAGGTGTCCTCTCCTTGGTGTCCCAAGGAAGCTGGGGAAAAAAATACAGATACGTATACACACGCACATCTATCCATCTACCTACCTATAGCTTCGCTTTTCCAAGGTAGGGAGATTAAAATCAGATTTTAAGGAAGACAAAAGATCCTGCCTGTGTCCGCCTTCTCCCCACTCCACAGCTGGGGAATGCTGCTGAAGGCCAAGGAGTATGGACACTGTCTTCTCCCACCAAAAGTTGGCAAGACCCAGCCTCCCAAAATCTGCTTTTGCTGTAGCTAACCCGCCACGCTCCAAATGCCAGAGCCCAGCTCTGTGTAACCACAAGCCCCAGTGTGCGATGCGCAGGGAGCACTGGGAGCAGCAGGGCTGGAACCTGAGCGTCTGCAGACCCAGCTGAGCTCTGCACTGCTCTCGGCAAGGGCAGGCAAGGCCCCTCCAGCTCCCTGCAAGCTGCTGACTTGGCAGCCTCCAAGCACCTGCAGCCCAAACTCTTCCCACCCCCCACACTGCCCCAGCTCTCCTGCTGCCAGTCCTGCCGCCATCCAGAAGGGCTCTGGGCTGCCTTCACACTCCACTTCCAGCTTCCTTCTGGTTTGGATGTCCTGCTGCAGCCTCAGAAATGCCATCTGTAACGCAGGAGCAGCTTCCTTCTCTTCGGATCAATTCTCCACACCTCCTCATAGTGACCTGGAGCACCTGCCCCTCGCAGGGACTCGGTGATGCCCGGGGGTGCTGTGAGCTGCACTGGCTGGCAAGGGGTACCAGCTGAGATCCTGGTGCCTTGCCAGGCAGAGCAGGAATGCTGGCAGGGCAAGAAGCACAGGGAGATGCCCAAGTCAAAGAAAAGCCCAGGGCAGTTTGTTTGAAGAGAGTGGCTGAAAAGGCACAGCCACCTGGGTGGGTTGTGGGTCCCTGGGCAGGAACAGAGAGATGCAGCACAGCTTGGCAAATGCAAACAGCACCCAAGCAGGGCTCCCCTTTCCTCTCTGTGCCCTTCTGTTGGCAGCAGCCCTATGCCGAGGGTTGTTTCATCCCAGGGAACAAAGGCCCGCAGAGGGTTCATTCAGCACAGCCTCCCCTCCACACACAGCAGCAGGCTCCAGCCACGCTGGGATCAAGGTGGCCTTTCAGGGACACGGGGCCGGGGATCACAGGGGAAGAGGCTGCAGGGAGGTGGGTGCAGCTCTGAGCCTCTCCCCCTCGCTGTTTCTGACTCGCGTTAGTCAGAGACTCCAGCCCAGAGCCACCAGTGTCAAACTGGATTAAGTTACTGGTTGGAGAAATCCAGCACATGCCTTTCACAGCAACCAGTAGCTGGTAATCTGAGAGGGAAGCAATGGGATTTGCAGTGATCCCAGGGAACGCTGAGTGCAGAGAGGGAAGGGAGCTCCCTGTCCACCCAGAGAGCAGGAAGATATTCCTGCCTCCACACCTCCTCTATCAAGCCCACAACCTGAGGTCAATGCAAGCCCATCTCCCGCCAGGACAGATGCTGCACACTGTTTGGGGGATGTGTTTGCTGTTTCCATCCTGATCCCGAGAGAAGAAATAACCCTCCAAACACACTTTCCTACATTTCCTCCTTCCTTGCAGCAGCTCCGCCAGGTTCCTGAGCTTCCCACTGTCATCACATCCATCCACCAGCTCCTGCTAGAGGACTGAGACCACTTCACAACTCCAAGCTACATGTGTGACTCCTCTCAGGGGGACAAGTAATTTGCCATGAGACACAAGACCACATTCCTCCCTATGCAGCCAAAGAAAGCCAAGGGAGCAGTGCAGAAGGGCTACTCTGAAAAAAAAAATTCCCTGCCCTGGCTCCTCTTACTGTTCCTTGCCCTTAAAAAAATATAACAAACTCCAAAAATTCACCACCTACCAATTCCTCTCCCTCCCCACCCCCAACACACCTGGAAAAACACCAAGTACCAAAGGGCTCTCCCAGGCCCTCCAACCACATATTCCCACAGCACTGATTACCAGAGACCAGCTTCCTTCACAGCAAAACTGCATCTCCAGGATCTCTTCCCGACTGGAAGACTGGATCTATGCACAGCCAAAGCTGGATGCTAAACTCCTTCATGCAATGCAGCATCCAAAGCAAAACTCCCCAACACCTGCACTTGGAGAAGGACCTGAACCCGTGTTCCTGGAGCAAAATTGCTCAGCTCCTGCAGACAGGAGCATCCCCAAACCAGTAAAGGTGCTGGTTTTTCCCTTCTCCAGGCACTGTTGAATGGACAGCTCTGCTGTGCTCTCCATGCTGTGACGGCAACATTGAGCAAGAGGGTCAGGCATTTCTGCTCAGATTTGGCCAAGCCTGCTGCCTAAGACGAGGACAAGCTCCAGCTGCCTCTGCCCTGGATTTGACCTCCTTTGAGGCAGGATGGCTCTTGTGGGACATGGAAATGAGGAAGGTTGGAGGGCACGCAGGGAGCAAAGGGAGGGTTTGTTTGGGGATCTATTGAGAACTCTGGTCTCTGCTGCTCTGCACCACCCTCCAAGTTATCCGTGGCTCCAGAGCTATAAATAGCCCCAATTTAAACAACTAATAGGCTTTGTGACCGCTGGAGCAGCCAGCCTGGAGAGCGGATGGGCAGGGCTGGGAGCCTCAGGCAGATGAAACAGCATTCCATGCTGCCAACTCCTTGGCACTGCAACACCTCCTTGAGCAAGACACTGCTCCAGGCACCGCGGGCTCTGGTGAGAACTGGTGAGCAAACAGCTATAAGCCAAACATTTCCATCAAACAAGCATCCACAACAACCTGCAGCATCTTTACCAAATCCCAGCTGAACTCCACAGCAACTTCCAGAGGGAGCACAAGCCGCACGGGATGCATCCACCTCACTACAGCACCTGGGGAACACAAGCTCCACTCCCATGTGATGAGCAGGCATGTCCTGAATATGAGAGCTGATGGTGCCCTCGTGGTTTGGAAGAGTGGCTCCTTTTCCCCTCTTCATCCCTCCTCTGTGGATACACAGTCAGAGCACGTGTTGGTGATCCCCATCTGTTCCACAGCCACATCTCTGTTCTTTGCATGGAGGCTTAGGAAGGGAGATGGACCAGCTGGACCCCAGAGATCCCTTCCAACCTCAACCAGTCAGTGATTCTTGAAAGGTGCAAAATAAACTCTCTGAGCACACCCAAATTCATGCAGGTTGCTGATAAAACCCAGGGATCTGTACCTGCCCCATCCCAGGTCTGTCAGGGTACCTGTGCCCACTGAGGCTGCCAGACCTCCTGAGGCCAGTGCCCGACCTGAGATCTGATGACAGCAAACAGAAGCAGGTGATCACCGGGTGATTCCCTGCACTCACCTGATGCTTAACCAGGAGCTTTTCTTCCCAGAATCTGATTTCTCTGGGCCCTGGTTTCCCCAACAAGAAACACACAGAATCACAGAATCATTTAGTTGGGAAAAGCCCTCCAAGTACATCAAGTCCAACTGTTCCCCCAGCACTGCCAAGACCACCAGTGCCCAAGTGCCACATCCACATGTTTTCTGAACACTTCCAGTGATGGTGGCTCCACCACTGCCCTGGGCAGCCTGTTCCAATGCCTGACCACCTTTTCTGTGAGGAATTTTTCCCCCAATATTCAACCTGAACCTCCCCTGGCACAACTTGAGGCTGTTTCCTCTTGTCCTGTCCCTTGTTCTCTGGGAGCAGAGCCTGACCCTCACCCAGCTGCACTGTCCTGTCAGGGAGTTGCAGAGAGCAAGCAGGTCCACCCTGAGCCTTCCTTTCTCCAGACTAAACACTGTCCTGGTGTCCTCCAGACACTTCTGCTTGTGCTGCACTCAGAGCTGAAGTGCCACAGCACAGGAGGGTGGGAAGGAGCAGCAGAGAGCCACATTCCCACTCCACACAGCTCCCTGCTATACTTCCATATGCCAGAGTCCCGCTATTAAAATCTCCACCAGCCTCAAAATAACTCAGAGCCCCCAGAAAAGGCCTGTGTGATGCTGCCCAGCAGTTCTGACTTGCTGCTGTTCATTTATTTAAGCCAAGGGCTCACAAACACCCAGGCTTGCCTGGAGTTTCTCCCCAGAAGTAAGTGGCGCTTCTGGGGAGCAGGAGTGGCACAGCAAGTGCCCTCCCACCACCTGCCAACAACAAAAGCAGGTCCCCTCACTTCCCTCTAAAAGCAGGGAGATTTACATATTTTTAGCATACCATAATAATAAAATAAAAGAACAATAAAAGAGCATATTCCTCCCTCCACAGTCATTAAGACCCAGAGGTATTTCATTCTGCAAAGGCTTTTATAGAAAAATAAAAAAACCTTTGGGGAACGCTGTGGGAAAGTCCAGAAAATGAATATCCTCTGGAAGAAGAAGGAGTTCAGAGAGCTTCAGCCAAAGCCAGTAGTGGGCAGAGACACTTAGATCAGCTGCATTGGCCTTGCAACCCTTTCCCCAAAAAGCCTGTCCTAAACAGAGTGAAATCCAGAAGCTCTCAAGCAGAGAACTCTCAAGAAGAACTCAACAGGACCCTCTTCATGAATACTGGGAGTGAGGAGTAGGTGAACAGGAACATTCCCTTAAATCTCACCAGGAAACAGTTCAGAGCCCAAATTCCCTGCTAACCCCTTACAAATATGGAAGGATGCACTCTGGAGAGGTGCCATCACCCCTTCCAGCAGCAGCAGGAGAAACCACCACTATCCCACAGCTCCCAAACTGTTCCACTGTGGCAGCCACAGCAATGGTGCCGTGTCCTGCTGCCAGCACCAGGCCTGTGGCACTGCCCCTTCCTGCTCCCAGCTCCCATCCTCCCTGATGTTTGGCACATCAGGAAGCTTGGCCATGATGGATCCCCAGGCTCAGCTGAACACTCCCACCCAATAACAGCCCAGGCCAAGCACCTTCAAACACATGAGCAAGATGGAGCCCAAGGGGACTTGTAGCTGAGCCAGAATTTGTCTGGCTGCACACAGCTACCAGGGATGAATGTAAACCCAACATCTTTGCCCTAAGCAGAGGTTCCTGCAATCAGATCCCTCTAACATGCACCTAACACCTGGTACCTCCTGTCTTTCAGTACCTGTGTCCTCCTGGCACGCTGGAAAAGGGACAGGCTCCTGTTTAAATGCTGACACACAGAAAGAGACTGTGCAGCCCTGTCCAGAAAAGACCAGGGACTCAAATCTGGTTGTCACAAGTCTGCTGCTTCTACCACTAAGGCCCTTTTTCTACTCCCTCCTTCAGCAGACAGGGAATTCCACACCATCAGCCTCACCCAGGCAACAGGAGACAGTGAAGCCTCCTCCCAGCTTCTAAAATCTTGAAAGCCAAACAGCACTGACTTCTCCCCTTATTCCCACCCCACCATGAGGGATGACTCCCCCAGCTTCCCCATCAAGTACAGACCAAAGTCACTCACTAAGCATTTGTGTCCCTATTTTCCTGCCAAGGAAGGTTTGCGTTCATCCCTGAGACAGCCCAGAGCAGCTTGGCTCTGTGCTGTTCCACAGCAGCCAAAGCATTATCAGCTTTGAAGGTGGCTGCAGGCAGGGACAGAAAATCAGCAGGAAAAGCAAAGTCTCTCCCAGAACTGCTGCCCGGCCTCAAATTGACTCCCCAGTACTCCACTTCCTTCCTACACTACACGACTCAGGGGACGAGGACATGCACAGGCAGGATACCTACCCTGACTTCTTCTATTGACTTACTTAATTTTTTAAAAGAATGTATTTATCTGTTCCTCTCTGGAAACCAGTCATCCGCTGCTCCTTGGGCCTGTTGTTCCCTGGGAGCGGTGGCCCTTTGATGCCTGGCAGCCTGGCTGATCTCAGCAGGTCTTTTGAACCCACTTCCATAATCACTGCCTGGAGCGAGTTCTTCCCACGCAACTCGCTGCTCAGTGAATCACGGCCGGTGATTTTCCTGTCTCCAGGAACCACGCGACACTGAGTCGGGATGAGTTCTGCTCTCCCTTTAGCAGGGGAAATAAGGAATTATCACAAAAGCCACTCCTGTCTCCACAGGACACCGGCGATATCTGCGCCAAGACCGGCAGTTCCTGTTCTTGCCCCAACATCCGCTCCACCAAGGCTGGCTCTTCAGGAAATTTATTTCCACATGTCAAGATATCACTTAGTTCGTCCTCCAAGCTACAGACTTGGAGTCATGAGCAGCCCCAGCTGCCACACACGAGGCTGCAGAGAGACTGCCTTTTTTAGTGCCCAGGGCCAGGTGTGCACTGGAAGTTCCTAAATTTCAGTTCTGGCTGTGCACAGCCATACCAGGGAGTTCATCTGTGAGCTGAGACACCTTCCCCAACTCCTCAGGGCAACAGAGGGAAAACCCGCAGTCCGGAAGGGATAATCCTGCAGGAAGGACCCAGCTGTGTTTGCAGGATCCCTCTAAACTAGAGGGGACAAACCCCACAGCACAGATCACCAACCAGAGCCGTGTGCCAGCCACACAGGTTGGCACACACAGCAACAGAATTTGGCAACTGCACAAAATATCTTTTTTAAAGGTACTCAAGTCTACGCTAGAGAGTAAAGACAACAACTTCTTGGTTTCACAAGAAGACCCAAGACAGGGCCAGAAAGGAGAAAAGCCTGTCACTGCTGGGAGGCTCTCAGAGTCATGCACCAGAGCCTGGGAAGCACATCCTGGGCCTCGCAGCAGCAGGAAGGCAGGAAAACAAGGACTGCACCACAGATACTGCACCATCATCACAGCAAACAGCTCCAGGGGAAAGCCAGGACAGCTCAGAGCAAGCAGCTATTCCTAAATGACCAGCAGCTCCAAACAGACTCAAGCAGGTTATTGGAGACCCATCTAGGCTGGAGTCCACACTAAGCAGGCATTAGGCAAAGGCTTAAATGTTATCAGCACAAACCACGGCAGCCTCTGTAGCCAAGCCCCTGGGCAGAGGGGTTTTAGATGCTTTTTGACAAATCTCTCAACCTGTCAGAGACCGAATGCAGGACACCAGCCCTCCAACAACAGGAGAAACTCCTCACTGCAAGTGGCTGATGCAGAAGGGGCAGAGGCAACAGCTCAGAGACACATCTGAGGTGCTGATTTCATCGAGGTGGGATAGGAATTGAGGGCTGGAAACACTAATCTGTTTGTAAGATTTTGGTGTGTTTCATTCCTGTGGATCTGTTATTCAAAAGCATTTCACTGCTTTTGTATGAAAACAGCTGCTCTGGCTCTTCTGAGTTCAGAAACTCCTGCAACTTACTGCCACCCAACCTGGAGACACAACCCTCCACCTGTGACACTACAGTGTGGTTGGGAGGCCAGAAAGAAGAGGAGCTACAAGAACACGGCAAACAAGGAACTGAGATCCCATTTCCAGGCAGCCACCTTGACAATTTAGGTGAGTGAGGAAGAGCTGGGATGAGTCCTGCAGTCCATTCTGCAGGAGACTTCGGCCACCCTGTGTAAAGCCAGGGTTTGGCATCGCTCAAATCGGTGGGAATTTGCCTCTGGCTTCCCAAGGAACTGAGCCTCTGAATGAAGGGACCCAACACTCAGTAGGATGCAAAGCAACTCGTGTCCCAAAGGCAGCGCCTGGATTGAAGCTGAGAGGCGAGCAGGCGAGCGGGTGAGCAGGTGAGCAGGCTCCTTCCCCTCCTCCTTACCTTCGCAGCCGGTGCTGTAAGTGCTGGTGCTGCCGCGTTATAAGGGCACTTTCCCACACGGGGCCACCGGGACTGCTCCTATACCAGCCCACGGCCGGGTGCCCCGCGTAGGCCGAGCTACCGAAGCCATGGTCCGACTCCGTCTCTGCGGCCAGCGATGAGGCAGAGCTCCCCATGGTTCCCCCCTACCCAGGCCACGCAGAGATTTAGCCTAGGTTAGGTCCAAGCCAGTGGCATGGGCGGCTCGGGTGGAACGGGCGAGGCGCTGCGGCATGGGCTGCTGCAAAGATCCCAGCACGCTGGAGAAAGGAAGGTCGGTTCTGATCAAAGTTGGAAAAAAAAACAACAAACAAACACAGAGAAAGGGGAAAAAAAGGAAAGAAAAAGAGAGAAAGATAAGGTACGATTTCAGCAACAACCCTCCAGTTTTAAAGCCTATCAATGCATGCTCTGATTAGGGTCCCCATCCCAGAGCTCACTGGGATGGGAAGGGCTGTATCACCGAATCCAGCTTTTGCTGCTGGAGATGGGGAGTGTGGGGGCTCTAGAAGAGGCTCCCCCCAAGTTAAGCACCAGGAGTTCCCAGGCACAGGGAAGCACTGACTGATGGAGGGAAACACAGCAGAGCCCAGCACAAAGCCCTTCACACATGGGAAAGAAGCAGAAAACGGGACAAGCCAGGCCCATCTGGAGCCCCAACCAGCAGCCCTTGGGGAGCACACACACCAGGTTAGTGCGGGCTCTGACTGGCACACCAGTTTTAGTTACCTCAGCTACAAGGACTGGATGGCTTGTGTGCTTATATGTAAAATAAAATATCCCTCTTTACCTGTTTCCCACTAACACCCCAGTAAGGCTGGAACTGGACAGGCTGGAGATTTGCACAAGTATTTTCTGTGACTATTTATTTTCAGCTCAAGCCAAGTTTTAGCTGATCCTGAGCACACCCCTACCCACAGAAGCAGGTCTGAGGCTTTGCTCCTCTCTTTCTTCCTCTCTCTTTCCTACTTCTTGGAATTTATTCTTCAAAGCATCCCCACAATTAAACTCCAGAAACATTTCATGTCCTCTAGCATTCAAAGAAGTTTAAACACACACACGTCTCTCCTTCAAGTGAAAAGGCAGGACAATCTGGATGCACGTCAGGAGCAATGGATCAAGGCAACATTTAACAGAGCAAAAAAGAAGAAACAAGGAAGATGGGAAAATTAGCACAGCTGAGCTTATTCAATTACCCACCAGGATTTAAGGAGATGAATGAACCACAGAAAGACCTTTGCAAAGAAACTACTTTTGCCGTAAAAAGGCTGAGGAGTCCTAAAATACAGTTTTTCAATCCCAGGATTGATCTAAGGGATCAAGAAAGGCCTTGATAGATAATAGGCTCTCAAAAGCAGCAGCTCAAGGAGCAGGTGCAATTTTGCTACAAGCTCAATACCGGAATGTGCCTGCATTAGGTCATTAACTGGAGAACGTTAACTGCTCTGTCACGGTCTCTGTAGCCTGCAAAGCCTGGACTAACCAAATAAATCTGAAAAAAGCCCAAAAACAGAGTTTCCCTACCTCCTCCTTGTTATAATTGTCTGCCTCACTGCTGTACATCAGCCCCACATCCCCACTACTCAACAGCAAGGTTTCACTGATTTCTGCAGATCCAACCAAAGTGGATCCCTGGCGCTTCCCCGCTCATTTCCTGCTATTCAAGCAGTTAATTTGTAACCAATCTGATTTTCTGGCTACATGAAAGCCACACGATGTGAGGGGAAGAGCACTTCCAAGTGTCGACTCAGTCGATCTGGAGACATCAGTCATCCCACATCTGTGGTGTCTCTGCCTCTTCCGCCCCATCCCAGGGGCCCTACGTGCTCCAGCAGCAAAGGCAGAGGGGATGCAATTCTGACCTACTAGAAGAACAAACTGTCTCTTACCTCAAAACTTGGGTTCTATCATGATAAAGTAGATAAATAAAGGCAAGATGGGTAGAACAGCCCCTCACTTCAGGCTGAGCCAGAGGAAGGATGCCCAAGCGTCAGTAGCCTTTTTCCCCCCTGAGCTGGGTTAAACTGCCACATAAAGCACTTCCACAGCCTGGTTCAAGACCACTTCCTCAAGCTGGTAAAGCAGAACCCTCTGCTTCCTCTTCCTGCCCATGGGAACGCCAGTTTCAGCTCATCCCAAGAGGAGACAGACGTGCCTGCTGCCCGCATCGCTGCTGGCTCCCAACGTGGTGCTGCTCTCCTGGCTCATCTCCTCCACCAGCTCCACACCAGGGAGCCGGAACAGGCAGCTCCACTCCGCAGGGAGGGGAAAGGCTGGGAGCCCTGCTTTAAAACCTGCAGTAAAACCCCACGGTGGGTGGAGTTGGGAGAGGAAGGGAGCTATAAATAGGTGGAGGATAACCTAGCTAAGTCGGAGTGATCTCCGAGACTGTCTGGTCTAACTGGGCTGCTTGGCTGTGAGTGCTGCCTGAAATCGGATTTCTCCAGACAAAGCAGTAAATCCTTCTCCTCAGGGTCACCCTCATGACAGGTGAGAGCAGCCAATGAATGCTATTGAAGGGGGAGCATTGACCAAAGGTGGGGAGAGGGCAAACCAGTTTGAGAACAGGAGTGGCAGCAGCATTACAACCTAATGCAAAGCACGTACATGCTCACCATGCTGAGCCCCAAAATGCCTTTGGCCAACACTAAGCAAATGAGGAGCCTCTAAGAAGTCAAGGTGAGAATGGAAACTGCAGCCCAGCAAGGGAAGGGGTCAATTAAACAAGAAGAAAGCCTCTCTGGAAGCACTCAGCCTTATTTTTGAGGAATTTCTGCCACTGGACAGGGAGATGCCTCAGGAGAGGACCTGCAGGCACGTGGCTGAACAGGGGAGGCTTCAGTCACTAAAAGGGAGCAAACTGCCAAGAGATCCTCTGTCTTGGCAGGAGGGCGCAGGATTTTTCCTCTAATTAATAAAGCACTGCTTCCACCTCTATAATCTGGAGAGGAAGCAACAACGTGAAGAGATTGAAGTGTCTTGAGAAGGGTGGATCTCACTCATGGAAATTAACAGTTAAGCACCTTAGCAAGATGCTGAGTTCGGATTTCAGTTTTCTGCCCCTCGCAGCTGCAATAATTACCAGGTTTGAACTGATGCTGTGTAACTGCTCCCAAAATATCACTTCCAAAATAAATCCAGGTTTGATCTCGCCACCCCCAAGCCCCTCACAGATGCTTACCCTGATCTGTGGTACGCGATGCAGACCCTTCCTCAAATTCCCCACCAGACCCTGAGCAGCAGGCATGTGCTGCGTGTGCAGGACAGCAAAGCTGTCCCGTGGAGCTCCTCCTGCTGCCAGGACAGCAAAGCAGCTGCCTGGATGCTTCCAGATAACCTTATTCCTCCACACCAGTGAGCAATGCTGACCCTTCGGGCCCCAGCTCTCATGTCACAGCAGAGCAGGCAGGAAGGGTGGGGATCTACCCAACCCCCTTTCCTTCCCTCCAGTTTCAAAGCAGGTTTTGGCTCTGAAGAGAGCAAAAAAAGAAAAAAAAAAGGGAACTAGCCCATGTGTTTCAATGCATCTAGGAAGCTGCAGGATTGACTTTTCCTAGCATCAGCCCCAAGCTCTTCCCTTTGGCACGCAGCAGGAAGAAAAGACAGAAGTCCCTGGAGCTGCTGCAGCCACTAGGGAAACCAGTGAGGCAGACTCACCCCAGCTGGTCCCATGTGCAGCAGCCCCTCCTTTTGATGGGATACCCCCACACTCCTTTTCCTAGTAATTTATTGATCCATGTGGCACGAGCCAGCTTTGCTCCTGCTTGAATTTTCCAGCCTCTCTTGGTTCTCAGCCTTGCAAACTCAGGGACAAGACTTTGCCACTTCATTAATTCCTCCACTCCCCCAACCTATAAATCAAGTCAATTCTGAGCTACTCCCATGCTCCAGGGAAGATCCAAGAATGAAAATACCATCAGATGTACTGAACTCCAGACAGCTCTGGTCTGAGGTGTGGGCCAGCAGGTGGCCCAGGAGAAGGCACACCATGTACCTGAGGGAAATACATCCCTCAAAGCTGTGCCCAGAGGAAGCTGCAGGAGACTTTCTTCTAAATTGAAGCACCCACCCTTCTCCTTCCTCTGCTGTGTGAGCTCCTCTGCCTGGGGGCTGACTAAGATCCACAAAACATCCTGAGTTGGAAGGGACCCATAAGGATCACGAGTCCAACTCCTGGCCCCGCACAGGACTCCTCAACAATCCCACCCCGTGCCTGAGAGTGTTGTCCAAACGCTCCTGGCTTGAGGCCATGACCATTCCCTGGGGAGCCAGATGTGCTGGGACCTGGTACCACTCCCACCAGCAAAGGAGGAGCTCCCTGCCTTCAGTTCCATGTAACCTGCTGCCAGCAGGGAGAAACCAGGGCTTCCCTGGAAGAGCTCTCATTGTCCAGTGCCCACACACAGCCCTGGAGGAGCAGCCTCCTCTCTGGGGACTGCAGGATGTGACTCAGACCCTTAAACTCCAAGGAGCTTAGGGGCAGCTAGAGGAGCTGGGGCTGAGTGGGGGCATCAAGCTGGAAGAGACCATTTCAGACATCCTGAAGGAATGGCCAACCCTTGGCCCCCCACAATCCTGCCTCCCTGCACAGCAGATCTCCCCTGAAGGAGGTGCATGCTCAGGGGGGCCAGGGTAAGCAGGGAATGGTGTGCAGGGCTGGGAAGGTGCACAGCATGAGACATGGCCGCCTAAGAAGGTTATAAAGTCACAGCAGGTTAGGCATGGGATAGCTAAGGATGCAGAGGGGAGTGTCTGATGGTGTCATGCCAGCCAAGGAAGGGAAAGGAGCTCAAGCATTTGTGCTATCCAGCCAGCCCCAGCTCCAGGCAGGGTGGCAGGACCTGAGGACATCCAAAACCAGGCACCAGCACCAAGAAGAGCATGTCTGGAATTCACCAGGCTGAGATGACCCTGGGAAAAGACATAACACCAAGAGAGGAAGGGAAAAATCCTCTCTTTTTCCACAAGGCAGCAGGGGAGGAGCAGACAAGCAACAAGACACCCACCTCAGGCAGACACAGCACTGAAATCCAAGCTGCAAACACCGACCCAACGAGAGCTCCACAGCTCAACTGCAGCAAGAGCAAGCTGGAACACTCTGTGCTGAGAGGGTGTCGTGCACACAGCTGGGGACAAGACAAAGTTTTGCTGCTCTTTCTCCCTGCCCTCACCTGCCAAGCCAGCCCAAGTGCTGCAGTCTTGGCAGGAAATGAAGGTGTCAGCAAGTTCCAGTTCCTTGCAAAGCTTCTGGCAGGGAGGGGTGGGAAGGCACCTCCAAGGACAGACTGAGGCAGAGATGTAACAGGAGAGATGGGACAGTGGTCGGCACATTCAGCTCGATGGGGGAGGCTTTTTCAGCCCTCATGCTCCACCACAGAGCTCCCCGTGGTCCTGTGACTCAGAAAGCTCTGCCTTACCTGCCAGGGCCAAGGAGTCTTCAGGAGTGCAAGGCACGAGGATGAAAGGCAGTGTGCAAGCACTACAGATGGGAGGACACAGAAAAGGGAGAGAAGGGTGAAACTCATCCACCCAAATGTTTGTTCTGGGACAGAGGGCTGAGGAAAGAGAGTCAGATATTCTGTCCCTTGAGGGGACAGGAAGATTTAAGCGAACTGTTTTCCACGTCTTGGTGAGAATTAAGACTGGTACACCACTTGCAGAGATATCATTAGCTGAAGTGAACTCTCTGGAAGCAGATTTCCAGATGGGCTGTTAATGAGGTAACAAGATAATTGAACCTGGAGTCCTAGACCAGCACAGAACAGGATCCCATGCCCCATGCTACAAAGTCCAGAACAGCAGCACATGTCTCTGGCCACAGACACCAACATGCAAAGGCAAGCTTGAGGGTCTTTACCTTCTTTCAGCTGCCTTGCAACTGTTTCTGGCCCAACTTTAGCCCAGAAGAAACTCATACACAGCAGCTGAGTTGGGCTAAGCTGCATTTAATGCCCAGCACTGACTCATCATAAGTATGCAGGCAGAGGAAGAGGTGTTCAAAGCCTGAAGTGAAAGATTGATAGGAAAAGTAGATGTATTGCAGAGCCAGCTTAGCCACAGAACAACTACCGTCAAAGTCTGAACAAAGTTTCCTCTTCTCCCTTGCACTGGACACTGTAAACCTGTGACAGATAATCCAGGAAGCTACTGGAAATCTATCCCGGTCACTTTGAGAGAGGGGATTACACAGATCTGAAAGGGCAATCAACATCTTAATCACAAACTGAAGGAAGAAAAAGAGGAGAAGCAGGAAGGATTTTTCAAAATAAGGGTTAACTTCAAACCTCATCTCAACTGACAACTGCAAAGCAGTTTCTGAACAAGCATGAAAATGGCAACAAGGGCACTGCTGCAGAAGGGTCTGAGTGCACACACGTTTAAGAAAACCCACACAACGAAATCCCTGCAACCCCAGTGCTCTATTAAGTCAATTAACACTGCTCCAGTGAAGTGCAACGAGCTGTGAGCCGCGTGTGTCCTGCAATTCCCGGCCAATTGTGGGTGACTCCGGAGCGTCACCACAGTGTGGGTGGGCTGGCAGGGCCAGCCCTCTCAGCACCAGCAGCGAGGAAATGCCACAGAGAGACTCACAGGGGAAGGAACAAAACAACACAAGCCACAGCATCCAATCTCGGGAAGCTTTAGCAGCAGATCTCATTTCCAGATCTTTTCCTCCCCGTGTTTATAATCCTTGCAGCAGAGTTCTGTCATCCTACTCAGCTCACAGGCTGCCCCAGCTACAAAAGATGTCAGGCTGAAAAATCACCTCGACAGACTGCCTGCTGAGACCAGTTGCATTATAAAAACAGGAAGCTCTTGCCTGCCTGCTCCCAATATGCTATGGATTTAATGGGAAAGAGCATACGCAGGGATGCTTTGCAGGAAGAGCACACATGGGACTCTTGCCAGGAAAAATGCATCTTGAGTAACACATGTGCTCTTAGTTTCCTCTTTTTTCAGAAAGGTTTAACTACACTCTGAGCTACCCAGCAGCAATAAACCACTTTTTTCCCCTCTTTCTCACTTATAGCAGAGTGTTGCTTGGTAAACAGCAGATCTTCCTGTCTGAGGCTGTGCCAGCCTGTGCTGAACAGAACTGTTGTTATTGCACATTCACAGCTAGAGATAAACATGAATAAGAGCCACGAGTAAGAGCCAGGCACTGGTTTTTCAATACACTGCTTTATCAGGTTCACCTTGATTCAAATGTTTCTGACATCTCTCCCTCCTGAAGGGGCAAGATGGCACAAGTAGCAAGGACAGACATTAAAAAAGAAGACAGAAATGACAGCAGCACAAAAAGTGCTCTTCTGTACTTGCTAACATTCACAAACTGTGCAGCTCACAGCTCCACCTGCACTTGAAACATTCAAAAGCACAACAAGGAAACAAATGGGCCCAGCCAAACCAACCTGCCCAAATGGGAAAACAAAACAGCCTTCAGCACATTTCTCAGGACAAATCTCCATCCAGAGCCACAACTGCTGCAGGACATAAAGGTTACAAAGAATCAGAGAAGGAAAAAAAGTGCAAGTCATCATCTCATCTGCAAGCTGACACTCTGCAATGACACAGGCACAACAAACCAACCCAGGAAAAGTGGACATCGGAAGTGTGAGAAGGGTTTCTAACCTTTCCAAGAGCAGATCTCTGGACCAGCTGCTCCAGAAGCACTGGGGAAAAAAGCACAGCATGAGTTCCAACAATTAGCTCCTGGACAAGTTCATGACCTGCATGAGATGACTGCCCGTCTTCAGCAGCACGGAACTGAACTTGATGACCCATGAAGTTCCTTCCTCCCAACCACTCAGCAACCCAAATTCATAGAGGCCCAGACATAGCACAAACACGAAGTCGTTCCCAAAAGGACAGCAGGGATTGTATCTTCAGGTCATGCTAAGCTGACAGATAAGCAGATGAAGAGCTGGCCACTGCAGAAGGGAGGGGAAGAGAACTGCAGCAAGAAACAGTCTCACAGCCAGTGAAAACTCAGGGCACAGACTTGGAAAGCAAAGTCTGAGAGGCAGGAGGTGGAGCTGTCCCCTGAGCACACTGTCCCCAGACACTCCAGCCGCAGCTTTAATGCTAACACAGATTAGACAGACAGTAAATATATAATTTGCCCAAGACACATCCAGTCACATCCCTTCCTAGAGATAGCTCCAGTCCTCACTGCAGTGCCCTGCCCAAGCCACACAGGCAGCAGCACCTGGGTGTCTCCTTCTGCCATTTTAATGCAATTTGGCCTTCCCTGGCTTTCATCAGGCACCACGTCCCAATTTCCAACCAACTGGCCTAGATTTAAGCCAACACATCTCTGGCTGTGCCTCAGGCAAGCGCAGAGGTGGGAGAAGCCTGACAGACAGCGGTGCCATTTGGCATTTCCATCACAAACAACCAAGAGATAAAAGCACAAGAATTGCTGAGAGCTGCACAAGAGGCTCCTGCCTTCCCCAGGAGCACAGGGAACCAGGAGAGAACAGGGAGGTGGGACAGACTCGGGGGGCAGAGAGGAAGTTCCTCTTCAGAATCATAGAATCACACAACGGTTAGGGTTGGACGGAACCTTAAAGCCCATCTCCTTCCACTCCCTGCCACCCTCCACTAGACCAGGTTGCTCCAAGTCCCATCCAACCTGGCCTTGAACACTTCCAGGGATCCAGGGGCAGCCACAGCTTCTCTGAGCAACAGGGAAGCACAGCTCAGCACAATCATTTAATGCAAAAGCACCACATTACTGCTTACCCCTCTCCACCTCCAGATGACACCTGAAAAATACATGAATCCTTCTGCACACTGATGTGGCAGCCATGCCATTGCTTCTGTTAGGAGATTATACTGTATTGAAATTAGAGGTGTGGAATAACACCTGGTACAATGTAGTGATACAAACAAAACAGCATCTGACACTACCACAACCCTCCCCTCTGCTCACCAGAGTGGTTTTACTGGCTCACTGTCTCCATCACAACCAGCTCCTCTTCAGCTACACCAGTACAGCTGGAATTGTAGGATGTGTTCAATTACACACACCTTAAGCAATATTTTCTGAGAACAGTCATTTGAACAAACACAATGGTCATGTGAGGAAAAGGCTGTACTCTGAGAGGGCTGAAACACAATGCAGATGGTTTGAGTAACGGTAGAGCAAAGCCAGCCGACCACGCGAGGTACCTCCAGCACAGGGAGGGAGCTGGGCTTTAATGCTGCTGGCTGCATCCTGAACCAAAAGGGCAGATGGAGAGGAGATCATGTTACTGGAGTCACTCCCACATGCCTTGCAAGACACATCTAGCTGCCTGAGCCTTGTGTGGTGCTGCAGACCCCCAGCCTCTCCTCCAGCAGGCTCTGCTCGCTAAGACATGGCAAGGTCAGGCAACAGGAACAAGGGCAGTAGCTTCTGGAAGACATTGCAAGGCTGCATCAAAACAGATCCAAGAGCAGGAATGTCAGCTCATCCCTCTCACCCCTGAGAACAAGCCATGGGGCAGATCTGACCTGGTGACAGTCACCACTCAAACACCAGAGTGCTCATGGCCCAGCCTCACTGACCAAAGCTATGAGAGGCTCCTGCAGACCTTCTGCTGTGGCTGGACATCAACATCACACAGAGACTCCAGCTAGTCCATAAACATCCAGGCAGACCAGATGGGCCAACACACAGCAAGCACTAGTGTCCATCTGATTAATCCAAAGCCCCAACCTGGATGAGGCCACATCAACCTGGATCATTTGAATCCAAGGACAACACCATCACACACTGCAAATGTATCCTGAAGGTCCAAGCTCAGACTGGCTTCCCACCACCTCGTCCTGCCTCCACAGCCCAGGCTCTGAATGCCCAGGCTGAAAGCAGCCCAGCCACATGAGGCACAACACAGTCACCTCTCTATTCCAGTGGGCTGGGAACTGCCATGGCTCTGTGATTACTGCAGGCAAAGTTATGCAGGTTTCTTAACTATTGCCCTGCCCTTGCATTGCCTCAAACCCACTCTGGGACAGTCATGCAGTTTCCACTGCTTAAGACTGCGAGGTGCTGGGAAGACCCCACAATGTCTCTTCCACTCTCACAGGTTCTTCTTCACCATGAGAAAACCAGAGGACCTCAGTATCCCCACCCATCTGAGCACGTAGCCTTCACACAGACAGCATAGAAACATTCAAAGGAATTCAAACAAGGAAGAAAGACAAGAACAAGAGGCATAAGAGACACAAAGAGAGGTAACTGTGCTCACAAACCAGAGGAGAGAAGGTCTCCTTCCTTCCAGCCCCTCCCAGCCCAGCCCAGAGCCAGCTGAGTCAGAAAAGCCTCTCACCCAACACAACCCTGCTTGGCAGGTCCAGTGCCAGTCGGTGTAGGGTCAGCCTGGTGTCCCTGGACCCGAGCGGCCACTGCTGGCACCCACTGAGTAGCCTGGCTGGAGGAGCATGCTAGAAGGTCCCTGCAGCGAGCACTGGGAGCACACCAGGCCTGGAAGGAGCGGCTGCTGTCCCAAGCTGCTGGACAGAGAGTAGAAAAAGGCACGTAAGAATAAATGACTGCTGAGACTCCAGGCCCATCAGCACAACACCAACAGAGACAACCAACCTCACATTTTTGGTCCCTCAATCAGCATCCCCTTGAACTCCAGCTTGCAGAGGGCTCTGTGCTTCCTACGACATCCAGCTGGAGCTTGGTTCCCCCTGGAGACAGCTTTTGGGTCAGCTCAGACTCTTCACTTGTGCTCTCAGAACCTTTGGCCGTGACTTTACAGTTCCGTGCCCACCACTGGCCTCACTCCCTGCTGGTGGCCGCTGCTCAGCATCCTGGTGCGAGCTGTCATCAGAGCAGGGAATGCCACACCTCGGGAGCACAGCGGGATGGAACACAGCAGGATCATATGGAGAAGGACTCTGGACAGCTCTCGACAATTAGCAACAGGCCAGGATGTCCCGAGGGGCCGGATGGGAACGCAGCGATGTCTGGCGGGGCACGCTGCCTGAATGTTCAAATACAGAAACAGATGTTAATTACCCTGCATAGCCAGGACATTATTAGCAGTTACATCTCCTGGAGATTGTGAAGTACAAATTCCCCTGATTATGCCAAACGTGCCCACCCCACCCCCAGAAGCCATGACGTTTGAGTAGTTGCCTCGGCAAACCTCCCTCCTCCAAGATATTTCCCCTTCCTCCTTCATATTCTCTGCTCTCAAATCAACCTGTTTTAATGAAATTCCCGCTTTAGGAAACTGCTGTCTCCTTTGGGATGGGCTTTTAGCAAACGGAGGCAACAAGAACCCTTGTCCATAAGTGTCTGGCTCTCCAGCACACTCTTACTTCCTCTATTTTAGTTGGGGAGGGAGCACAAAAATAAGGATTCAGCTGACACCATGTGATCACTGAGCCTCTTTAGGAATGCGGCAGAGCAAGAGACCCCATTCTGCCCCCTCACCTTGCTCACTATCCCCACAGCCACACCATCGGACGCAGCGTGATACTCCAGGGGTAGGTGATGATGAACTCACAAAGAGCTTTTCTCTTCCAGCACTCCCCACCACTGACAATTCCAGGCAGTGGGGAAAAGACGCCCTGTGGTGAACACCTGGACATGTGCTCCTAATGGAACCAGAGCAGCAAAGGGAGGGTGTACAATGGGCAAGGGACACCACTCGGGGACCAGTAATGAGTAAATAAGGGACAGATTCAGGAACCTTTCAGGTTCAAAAGGACCACCCTGATCCTTTTAGCCCAAGGGTCTGTGCAGCTACACAGGGAATTCCAGGCCCACAGCACCTCCAAGGCACTCACTGAGCTGCTCCCGCACTGGAAAGGCGGGAGATTCAGGAGAGCTAACGAGGGAGTGAGACCAACACCAGTGGACAGAGCACCCCCCAAGTGCCACATCACATTGCAGGAGATGTGTTCACATACCATGGGATAGGAAGGGAAAGCAGTCAGCATCCAGCAGCTCAGCACAAACCTGCTGGGCTGGGCTGGAATTCCAAGGACTTCCGGAGCTTTGCAGGAAGGAGACTGACAAGGGCAAGATGGAGAGCAGGACCTTGACCACATCAGTGCTGCAGCCTCTGTGGATTGTAGAGCTGCCCAGGACAGGACAGAGCTCAGCATACAAGGACCCTGGTGCTGTGCTTCCACTTCCACAGACCAGCACAAACACAGGGAATTTGCTGTCCATGAGTAACTTTCTCTGCAAACCTTTTTGTTACAAGAGCAGAAGGACACAAGTTGGGAAGCTGCCTGTGATATCTTCAGTAAACTGAAATCACCTGGGCTGGGACTGGGAACGAGATGCTGAAGGGGAAACTTTGGTGTCACAGGAAGCACCACATTAGAAATGCAGCCGGGCAGCATCACTGGAGGGGGCAACAGCTTTTTGTAAGGTCTTGGTCTCTATTTCACCAAATTGATAACCCTGAGGTTTGGCAAGGGCTGGGGCAGGACATCAGCTCAGTGCCCTGACACAGTGTCACTGTCATCGTCCTTAATGCTGAGCCTGCTCGGGCCCACGGCATTCCCTACAAAAGGGGCTGCACTGCAGGAACAGAAAAGCTCTTTCTTTTTTTATTAACACTCATTAGAGTCTACACCATTGGCAAAGTGTGGAGGCATGCATTTGTGGAGGAACAGAGATATGGTTCCAACATTGATTTTAATGTGCAAGCCTAAAGACTCGGCTTCAGTTTTTAGAAATCAAACTTGATCATCTCAAGCTGGCAAAAATAGGCACATGTTCCCTTGAGTTATTTTCTTTTCAAATAGGCAGGGTACAGCACAATAGGAAATATCAGCAGTTATGTATTCAACCTCCAGAAGCCCAACGGGCCAATTCCAGCAACCCACGGCAGCTTTCCAATCCTCCCTGATCTATTTGCTGGAGTTAGCCTGAAAAGCAGGCTGCCCCCAAGCCATTCAGCAAACTCCACGTCCCACTAATTACATCAATATAAATGTATTATCTTGGCTGTCAAACACAGGCTGCCTGAACAGGACAAGCCTCTGCCATGGAAATGCAGGAAAACAATTGCTCTTTCTGCTGGTGACACATTTCTCTGGATCCTATTTCCTTGCCAAGGCTCCCCCTTCTCCCTTCTGCCCAGGCACCAGGGCACCAGCATTTTTTTCTTCCAGAGCAAGAGGAAACGGCACACAAAAACCCTCCTCATCTTCTAAGCAACTGAACACCAACGAATTTTGGGAACACCACCGGCATTTCCTATCAGCCAACCTGAGAGCTGCCAGCACATGGAGAAGGGAGCTGTGAGGGCAAGAGTTAAATGTTTCTCGTGACCAGGCAGCAGCTCTTCTGCCTCTCTTGGCTTCCTCAGCTGCCATTGCTAAATGCAAGGCAAGTGTCAACACTCCAAACAGCAAATGTGACAGAAATTTGGAGCAGCCTGCTCCTCCCTGCCCAGCTCTGTGGTGGCGGCCTGGAGAGGAGGGAGCCTCTCAGGAAGGCTCCAACAGCAACCAGCAACGTTGAGGCAAACACAGGCAGATCCAGAGGCTTCCAGGGAGCAGGGAGGGAGCTCGCTTCGCTCCAGAGAGTGGGATTATGACAGAAAATGAGGAGGAAGCCACTGACTCACCTGTCCCACCTGCGTAAGCAGCTTTCCCACTGAAGGCTGCACTGAGTGTGACCTTGCTCAGAGCCCCAGGTTCCAGCAAACTGGGGGCTCACAAGGTTCCCCCCAGCTCTGGGCACTGGCAGAGAGCCATGGTGGCATGACACCGGGCTGACACACACTTTCCAAACCTGCCTCCTCTGACTGCAGGCAGCCACAGCCCCTCACTCCAGCTTCCCTCTGCTTCATAAAAACCCTCACTTGGAGAAATGCCACAGGGTCTCGTCCTTCCCAGACCCCTCTGCTCACAAGAAGGGTCAGAACAAAGCCAGAAACAACCAAGCCTGGATTCAGATGAAGCGGGAAGATGGGAGGAAAAAAGCATTTCTCCACCTGGCAGCAGATGATGTTCCCGCCAGCAGGGATCAGCACGACCATGGACACACGGCACATGCTGAGTCTCTCTCTAGACCTCACGTGCAAGCAGTGCAAACTTGGAAAGCTCCCACAAAACCTCCAGGACAGAGGAGAGCAGCGTGTTTTCCACGAGTTAAAGCCAACTGCATTCAGCTGGCTGAGGGAACACCAGGCCTGTGGCCACTTCCCTCTGCAAAGCCAGCGGAATTCTGAGTAAAGATAAAGGGTGCCCAGAGCAAAGATAAGGGGGAAGCAAGCCAGGAGAGTGGGGCGTAATCGGGGCGTAATCAGTGCATCTGCTGAGGCCATCCAGGCTCCTCCATGGGGTCACCCAGCCCTTCCACCTCCATGAGACAGCTCCGAGTCTGGGCACGATGCCCGACCTTTTTTACATGCAACTTTAGCACTTTTGGGTTGTTTTCCACGATTTATTCCGATTCAGGAGACACCATGCCTGGCCCACGCCTCCAGTTGCCTTACGCACCAAGTCGTCAGGCTGGAGGAGGCTGCTCTCCCTCCTGCCAAAGCAGTCGGGCTTAGCAAACCCAGCCAGTCGCATCAAACCTTCAAAGGCCTCTCCAGCCATTCAACCCCTCCCGGGGAAGGGAGCAATGTTGGGTCTTGCCTTCTGCCTTCAACTGTTAAAGCCTTGGACACAAACAGAAGCTGATGCAACTTGAAATGAGTTAATATCCCCACATACATAAAATCAGGGTAATTTGAATCATGCCTCGGACATATTATGCTCAGGCAGAGCTCAGCCATGCTCTGGTTCACTCAGGGGCACAAGCCAGACTGTTCAGCAGGGTCTCAAAAAACGGCCAGACAAAAGCCACCAGCAGACTCTCAGCGTCACACGCGGCCAGTCTGTCACCGCAGGTCTGCTCCAGTTTAGGGAAGAACACAGCCCTGAAGCACAAGTCCCTCCGAGTCCCAGGTGACAATGCACAAAGCGTGGCAAGATCTCTGTATTCAGAGCCGTAAGGGTCACAGTCTGGGATCTGCACCCCTCACCTCCACCTGGGCTCCTTCCAAACACATCTCCCAGTCTCCACCAGCTCCTGACCGACCCGCAGCAGTGCAGCACTGTCCTGCACCGGTGCCCCAGGCCACGTGCAGTGAGCAATTCCCAGATAACCTTCTGTCCGACCATGAGAACCCACCCAGCCGCATCCCAGGCCTGCAGGCCTACGGAGCGCCAAGCTTCAGTGAGATTCCCAGCTGAAAAAACGCTTGGAGGAAACAGTATGACATTTCAAACACAACGTTCACATTATCCCATCTCCTCTAGCAGGCCCACGGATGATCACCCTAAACAGTTGTTTCCTGGTGCTTGGGGGGATGTACCCCAGGAGCAGGGAGAGGAGAGAGCTCAGCAAATGGAAAGGCTGGCAAGTACAGAGCTTTTTCCATCCTCTAAGACTCCTGCTTCCAGGACCTGGAGGCTGAGATGATTCAACAGCAGCTGAGCTGACATGCAGCAAAATACAGGGGTCTTGATGAGGCATTGGAACCCAAACAGCCTTAGGATGTTCAAGACCCAAGGATAAGAGCCAGCCAAGTTATTCTAAAGGGCAAACTCGCAGAGGCTTAAGAAACTCTGCACAAAACCCTGCTCAGCCCCAGCACGGGTGCCTAAGCTGGAGGTGAGAATGCAGACCTGAAGGACAGGCTGCCCGGGGTGCTGGGGGCTCTGCCGTGCTCCAGCCCGGAGCCGGCACTCGGCGGTGCCACGAGCGGGGCTCCCCTGCCCGCGGGAGGACCCGGGAGCTGCGATCTCCCCGCACCGGGCGCAGGGCGCAGGCAGGTCAGGCACTGCAGCCTAACCGGGCAGTCACGAAACCTCCCCGTCCCCCCCGGCTGCTGCATGACCCTCAAGCCCGTTAAAACCCCTCCGGCTGGGCGGCCGGGCCGGGGTGCGAGCGAGCCCCCGCAGCCCCCAGGTCCCCCCAAAGCCCCGGGCAAGGCACCCCG